>JAEVFF010000018.1:910217-944380 GCA_018901945.1 Pugionium dolabratum
GGCATCACGTAGTTTGGGGTAGATTGGATTACTTGGACGCTTTGTCGTATCCATTTCTGTTTTAAATTTGTTCATAACATAGAAAATTGAACTAGCTTAATGTGGGCATAGTATTCGTGTCATTCTGAGATATAAATCAAAAGTTATGGACGATTTAGTGCGAAATGACATGTTGATCGGCCGGTTAAAATGATCATTCTAAACTGTTTATTGGTGCTCATTGAGTAAAACCTTATCAATGCAAAATCATGAATGGCATCACATAGTTTTGGATGGATTTGATTACTTGGACACTTTGTCGTATCTATTTCTATTTCAAATTTTTTCACAATATAGAAAATTGAGCTACCTTAATGTGTGCATTTGAATCGTGTCATTCGGAGCTATAAATCAAATGTTATGGACGATTTAGTGTAGACATGACAAGTTGATCGGGCAGTTAAAATGATCATTCTAAACTGATCATTGGTGCTCATTGTGTAAGGCTTATAAAGGAAGTATAATGCATGGCATCACGCAGTTTGGGATAGATTGAATTACTTGGACAATTTGTCGTATATAGTTTTGTTAAAAAAATTTCAAAATAGAGAAAATTGAGCTTGCTTAATGTAGGCATTGGATTCGTGTCATTGTGAGCTCTAAATCAAATGTTACGAATGATTTAGTACGGACATGTCAAGTTTAGTGGCCAATTAAAGTGATCATTCTAAACAGATCATGGTGATCATTAAGTAGAGGCTTTTAAATGAAGCATAAAGCATGGCATCACGCAGTTTGGGATAGAATGGACTACTTAGACGCTCTGTCGTATCTAGTTTTCTCTCCAAATTTGTCACAATATAGAAAATTGATCTAATTTACGTGGGCATTGGATTCGTGTTGTTTTGAGCTCTAAATAAAAAGTTATAGACGATTTAGTGCGGACATGTCAAGTTGATCGGCCAGTGAAAGTGATCATTCTAAACGGATCATTGGTGTTGATTCACTAAACGGTTATAAATGAAGCACAATGCATAGCATCACAAAGTTTTGGATAGATTGGATTGCTTAGACACTTTGTCGTATCTATTTCGGTCTCAAATTTTGTTATACTATAGAAAATTGAGCTAGCTTAACGTGGGCTATGGTTTTGTGTGTTTTTGAGCTCTAAAAGTTACAGACGATTTCGTGCGGACATGTCAATTTGATCGCCGAGTTGATATGATCATTCTAAACCGATCATTGGTGCACATTAAGTAAAGGCTTATAAGAGAGGCATAAAGCATGGCATCACGCAGTTTGAGATAGATAGGATTACTTGGAAACTTTGTCGTATCCAGTTCTGCTTCGAATTTTGTCAAAGTATAGAAAATTGAACTAGCTTAATGTGGGCATTGTATTAGTGTCATTCGGAGCTATAAATCAAAAGGTATGGACGATTTAGTGCAGACATGGAAAGTTGATCGAGCAGTTAAAATGATTATTCTATAATGATAATTGGTGTTCATTGTGTAAAAGTTTGTAAATGAAAAATAATGCATGGCATCACGTAGTTCGAGATGGATTGGATTACTAGGATGCTTTTTCGTATCTATTTCTGTCTCAAATTTTGTTACACTATAGAAAATTGAGGTAGCTTAACGTGGGCATTGAGTTCGTGTCATTTTGAGCTCTAAATCAAAAGTTACGGATGCTTTAGTGCGGACATGTCAAGTTGATCAGCCTGTTAAAGTGATCATTCTAAGCTGATCATTGGTGCTCATTGAGTAAAGGCTTATAAATGAAGCATAATGCATGACATCACACAGTTCGTGATAGATTAGATTATTTGGACGCTTTTTTGTATCTAGTTCTCTCTCAAATTTTGTCACAATATAGAATATTGAACTAGCTTCATGGGGGCATTGGATTTGTGTCATGGTGAGCTATAAATCAAAAGTTATGGACGATATAATGCATACATGTCAAGTTGATCGGCCAGTTAAATTAATAATAATTATAAACTGATCGTTGGTGCTCATTGAGTAAAATCTTATAAATGAAGAATAATACATGGCATGATGCTGTTTGAGCATTGGATTCGTATCATTCAGAGCCCTAAATCAAAAGTTACAGACAATTTAGTGCGGACATATCAAGTTGATTGGCCAGTTAAGTGATCATTCAAACATGATCACTGGTGCAAATTGAGTAAATGCTTATAAATGAAGCATAATCCATTGCATCACACAGTTTTGGATAGATTGGATTACTTGTATGCTTTGACGTATCTATTTCTATCTCAAATTTTGTTACACTATAGAAAATTGACTTAGCTTAACGTGGGCATTGGATTTGTGTGCTTCTGAGCTCTAAATCGAAAGTTACGAACGATTTATAGCGGACATGTCAAGTTGATCGGCGAGTTAAAATGATAATTGTAAACTGATCATTGGTGCTCATTAAGTAAAGGCTTATAAATGTGGCATAAAGTATGGTCTCACGCAGATCGGGATTGATATGATTACTTGGACTCTTTGTCGTATCTACATATATTTCAAATTTTGTCACAATATAGAAAATTGAACTAGGTTAATGTGGGCTTTGGATTCGTGTCATTCTGAGCTATAAATCAAATGTTATAGATGATTTAGTGCAGATATAACAAGTTGATCGGCCAGTTAAAATGATCATTCTAAACTGATCAATTGTGCTCATTGAGTAAAAGCATATAAAAGAAAAATAATGCATGACATTACACAGTTTGGGATGGACTGGATTACTTGGATGCTTTGTCGTATCTATTTCTGTCTCAAATTTTGTCAAAATATAGAAAATTGAGCTAGCTTAATAGGGGCATTGGATTCGTGTCATTCTGAGCTCTAAAAAAAAGTTATGGACGATTTAGTACACACAAGTCAAGTTGATCGGCTAATTAAATTGATCATTTTAAACTGATCATTGGTGCTCATTAAGTAAAGGCTTATAAACGAAGCATAATGCATGATATCACACAGTTTTAGATAGATTGGATTACTTGGACGCTTTGTCATTACTATTTCTGTGTCAAATTTTGTTAAGCTATAGAAAATTGAGCTAGCTTAACGTGGGCATTGGATTCGTGTTTTCAGAGTTCTAAATCAAAAGTTATAGATGATTTACTGCGGGCATGTCAAGTTGATCGGCGTGTTAAAATGATCATTCTAAACTGATCATTGGTGCTCATTAAGTAAAATCTTATAAATGAGGCATAAAGTATGGCATCACATGTTTTGGAATAGAATGGATTACTTAGACGTTTTGACGTATCTAGTTCTGTTTCAAATTTGCCACAATATAGAAAACTGAACTACCTTAATTTTGGCATTGGAATTGTGTCATTCTAAGCTACAGAAAAATAGTTATGGACGATTTTGTGGAGACATGACAAGTTGATCGACCAGTTAAAATGATGATTTTAAACATATCATTAGTGCTCATTTATAAGCGTTTACTTAATGTGCACCAATGATCAGTTTAGAATGATCACTTTAACTGGCCCATAACCTTGATATGTCCGCACTAAATTGTCCGTAACTTTTGAATTAGAGCTCTGAATGACACGAATCGAATACCCACGATAAGCTAGCTCAATTTTCTATAGTGTAACAATATTTCATACATAAATAGATACGACAAAGCTATTAATTAATGAGCAACAATGATCATTTTAAAATGATCCCTTTAACTGGCCGATCAACTTGACATGTCCACACCAATCGTCTGAAATTTTTTATTTAGAGCTCAGAATTACACGAATCCAATGCTCACGTTAGCTCAATTTTCTAAATTTTGAGATAGATATAGAGACCAGAAAGCATCCAAGTAATCCAATTTATCCAAAACTGTGTCATGCCATGCATTATGCTTCATTTATAAGTCTTTACTCAATGAGCCCGATCGACTTGACATGTCCGGACT
The DNA here is from genome assembly GCA_018901945.1 of Pugionium dolabratum. Taxonomy (NCBI): domain Eukaryota; kingdom Viridiplantae; phylum Streptophyta; class Magnoliopsida; order Brassicales; family Brassicaceae; genus Pugionium; species Pugionium dolabratum. The sequence continues at coordinate 914,136 of JAEVFF010000018.1, forward strand.
AAATCGTCCAAACTTTTGATTTAGATCTCAAAAAACATGAATCCAATGAGCACCAATGATCATTTTAAGCTATTATTTAATGAGCACCAATGGTATTTTAGAATGATAACTTTAATGAGCACCAATGATCCCTTTAACTGGCCAATCAACTTGACATGTCCGCACTAGTCGTCAATAAATTTTGATTTAGAGCTCAGAATGACACGAATCCAGTGCCCACGTTAAGATAGCTCTATTTTCTATATTTTGACAAAATTTTAGACAGAAATAGTAGACAACAAAGCATCCAAGTAATCCAATCTATCCAAAACTATGTGATGCAATGCAATATGCTTAGTTTATAACCCTTAACTGAATGAACACTAATGATCAGTTTAGAATGATCACTTTAATTGGCCAATCAACTTGATATGTCCGCACTAAATCGTCAGTAAGTTTTGATTTTGAGATCAGAATGACACGAATCCAGTGTCTAACTTAAGCTAGCTCAGTTTTCTATATTGTGGCAAAATTTGTGATAGAAATAGGTACCACCAAGCATCCAAGAAATCCAATCCATCACAAACTGCGTGATGCCATGCATTATTTTTAATTTATAAGCTTTTCCCCAGTGAGCACCAATGATCAGTTTAGAATGATCATTTTAACTGGCCGATGACTTTGTCATGTGAGCACTAAATTGTCTGAAACCTTTGATTTAGACCTTAGAATGACACGAATGCAATACCCACGTTAAGCTAGCTCAATTTCTATATCGTGACAAAATTTGAGACAGAAATAGAGACGACAAAACATCCAAGTAATCCAATCTATCCAATGTGCTTGATGCCATGCATTATGCTTCATTTCAAAGCCTTTACTTAATGAGCCTCAATCATCAGTTTAAAATGATCACTTTAACTGGCCGATCAATTTGACATGTACGCACTAAATCGTCCATAACTTTTGAATTAGAGTTCTGAATGACACAAATCAAATGCCCACGCTAAGCTAGCTAAATTATCTATATTGTGACAAAATTTGAGACATAACTAGTTACGATAAAGCATCCAAGTAGTCCAATCTATCCAAAATGGTGTGATATCATGCAATATGCTTCATTTATAAACCTTTACTCAATGAGCACCAATGATCATTTTAGAATGATCACTTTAACGGGCCGATCAACTTGACATGTCCACACTAATCGTCCGAAACTTTTGACTTAGATCTCAGAATTACACGAATCTAGCTCAATTTGAGAGAGATATAGAGACGAGAAGGCGTCCAATTAATCCAATCTATCCAAAACTGTGTGATGCCATGCATTATGCTTCATTTATAAGTCTTTACTCAATGAGCACCAATGATCACTTTAGAATGACCATTTTATTTGAAAGATCAACTTGCCATGTCCGGATTGTATCGTCCGAAACATTTGATTTAGAGCTCAAAACACACGAATCCAATGAGTACCAATGATCATTTTAAGCTATTATTTAATGACCACCAATGATCATTTTAGAATGATCACTTTAACTGGCCGATCAACTTCACATGTCCGTACTAAATCATCTGTAACTTTTGATTCCGAGCTCAGAATGACACGAATCCAATGCCAACGTTAAGCTAGCTCAGTGTTTCTGTATTTTGATAAAATTTGAGTCAGAAATAGAGACGACAAAACGTCCAAGTAATCCAATATATCGCAATATGCTTGATGCCATGCTTTATGCTTCATTTATAAGCATTTATTTAATGGGCACCAATGATCAATTTAGAATGAGCACTTTAGCAGGCCTATCAAATTGACATGTCCACACTAAATCCTCTGTAACTTTTGATCTAGAGTTCAAAAACACACGAATCCAATGTCCACGTTAAGGTAGCTCAATTTTTTATATAATGTAACAAAATTTGAAACCGAAATAGAGGCGACAATAAGTCCAAGTAACCCAATCTATCCCAAAATGCGTGATGCCATGCTTTACTTCATTTATAAGCCTTTACTTAATGAGCAACATTGATCAGTTTAGAATGATCATCACTTTAACTCGCCGATCAACTCTACATGTACGCACTACATCGTCCTTAACTTTTTATTTAGAGCTTAGAAACACATGAATCCAATGCCCATGTTAAGCTAGTTCAATTTTTTATAACATAACAAGATTTGAGACGGAAATAGATTCGAAAAAGGGTCCAAGTATTCCAATCTATCCTAAACTGTGTGATGCCATGCATTATGCTTCATTTATACCCGTTTACTCAATAAGCACTAATGATCAGTTTAGAATCACTTTAACTGGCCGATCATTTGACATGTCTACACTAAATCATCCATAACTTTTGATCTAGAGCTCACAATGACACGAATCCAATGCCCACGTTGAGCTAGCTAAATTCTCTCATTTTTGACAAAATGTGAGACAGAAATAGGGATGACAAAGTGTCCAAGTAATCCAATGTATCCCAAACTGCTTGATGCCATGCATTATGCCTCATTTATAAGCCTTTATTTAATGAGCACCAATGATCAGTTTAGAATGATTACTTTAAATGGCCGATCAACTCGACATGTCTGCAATAAATCGTTCGTAACTTTTGATTTAGAGCTCGGAATGGCACGAATCAGATGCATACATTAAGCAAGCTCAATTTTCTATATTTTGACAAAATTTGAGAGAGAAATAGAGACGACAAAGCGTCCAAGTAATCCAATCTATCCAAACTGCTTGATACCATGCATTACGCTTCATTTATAAGCATTTATTTAATGAGCACCAATGATCAGTTTAGAATGATCACTTTAACAGGCCGATCAACATGACATGTCCACACTAAATTGCCCGTAACTTTTGATTTAGAGCTTACAAACACATGAATCTAATGCCCTCGTTAAGCTAGCTCAATTTTCCATATTGTAACAATATTTTAGACCGAAATAGATACGACAAACTGTCCAAGTAATCCAATCCATCCCAAACTGTGTGATGCCATTCTTTGGGCTTTATTTATAAGTCTTTACTTAATGAGCACCAATGATCAGTTTTGAATGATCACTTTAACTAGCCGATCAACTTGACATGTACGCACAAAATTGTACGTAACTTTTGATTTAGAGCTCAGAAACACACGAATAAAATGCCCATGTTAAACTAGCTCAATTTTCTATATTGTAAAAAACTTTGAAACAGAAATAGAGACGACAAAGCGTCCAAGTAATCCAATTTATCCAAAACTGTGTGATGTCATGCATTATGCTTCATTTATACACCTTTACTCAATGAGCACTAACGATCAGTTCAGAATGATCACTTTAACTGGCCGACCAACTTGAAATGTCCACACTAAATCATCCATTACTTTGATTTAGAACTTAGAATGACACGAATCCAATACCCATGTTAATCTAGCTCAATTCTCTATTTTTTGACAAAATGTGAGACAGAAATAGGGACGACAATGCGTCCAAGTAATCCAATCTATCCCAAACTTCTTGCTGCCATGCATTATGCTTCATTTATAAACCTTTATTTAATGAGCACCAATGATTAGTGTAAAATGATCACTTTAATTGGCCGATCAACTTGACATGTCCGCACTAAATCGTTTGTAACTTTTGATTTAGAGCTCCGAATGACACGAATCCAATGCCCATGTTAAGGTAGCTTAATCTTCTGTATTTTGACAAAATGTGAGACAGAAATAGGGACGACAATGTGTCCAAGTAATCCAATCTATCCCAAACTGCTTGATGCCATGAATTATGCTTCATTTATAAGCCTTTATTTAATGAGCACCAATGATCAGTAATGATCACATTAACTAACCGATCAACTTGACATGTCCGCACTAAATCGTCTGTAACTTTTGATTTATAGCTCAGAATGACACGAATCCAATGCCCACGTTAAGATATCTAAATTTTCTATATTATAACAAAATTTGAAACCGAAATAGAGACGACAATGCATCCAAGGAATCCGATCTATCCCAAAATGCGTGATGCCATACTTTATGCTTCATTTATAAGCCTTTACTTAATGAGAATCATTGATCTGTTTAGAATGATCACTTTAAATGGCCGATCAACTCTACATGTATGCACTAAATCGTCCGTAACTTTTGATTTATAGCTTAGAAACACATGAATCCAATGCCCACGTTAAGCTAGCTCAATTTTCTATATTGTAACAAGATTTGAGACAAAAATAGATACGACAATGTGTCCAAGTAATCCAATCTATCCAAAACTGTGTGATGCCATGCATTATGCTTCATTTTTATGCCTTTACTCAATGAGCACTAATGATCAGTTTAGAATCACTTTAACTGGTCGATCAACTTGACATGTCCACACTAAATCATCCATAACTTTTGATTTAGAGCTCAGAATGACATGAATCCAATGCCCATGTTAATCTAGCTCAATTCTCTACTTTTTGACAAAATGTGAGGCAGAAGTAGGGACGACAAAGCGGCCAAGTAATCCAATATATTCAAAACAGCTTGATGCCATGCATTATGCTTCATTTATAAGCCTTTATTTAATAAGCACCAATGATCAGTTTAGAATGATCACATTAAATGGCCGATCAACTTGACATATCCCCACTAAATAGTGTGTAACTTTTGATTTAGAGCTCGGAGTGACACGAATCCAATGCCTACGTTAAGCAAGCTCAATTTTCAATATTTTGACAAAATTTGAGAAAGAAATAGAGACGGCAAAGCGTCCAAGAAATAAAATCTATCCAAACTGTTTGATGCGATGCATTATGCTTCATTTATAAGCATTTCTTTAATGAGCACCAATGATCAGTTTAGAATGATCACTTTAACTTGCCGATCAATTTGACATGTCCACACTAAATCGTCCGTAACTTTTGGTTTAGAGCTTAGAAACCCATGAATCCATTTAAGCTAGCTCAATTTTCTATATTGAAACAAAATTTGAGATAGAAGTAGATACGACAAAGTGTCCAAGTAATCTAACCTATCCAAAACTGTGTGATGCCATGCATTATACTTCATTTATACACCTTTCACTCAATGAGCACTAATGATCAGTTTAGAATGATCACTTCAACTGGTCGATCAACCTGACATGTCCACAATAAATCATACATAACTTTTGATTTAGAGCTCAGAATGACACGAATACAATGCCCACATTAATCTAGCTCAATTTTCTATATTTTGACTTAATTGACTAAAATAGTGACGACAAGGCGTCCAAGTAATCCAATCAATCCAAACTGCTTGATGCCATGCATTATGCTTCATTTATAAGCCTTTGTTTAATGAGCACCAATGATCAGTTTAAAATGATGCCTTTAAATGGCCAATCAACTTGACATGTATGCACTAAATGGTCCGTAACTTTTGATTTAGAGCTAAAAAACAAACGAATCAAATGCTCACGTTAAGCTCGCTCAATTTTTTTCAATGATTTTAACTGGCCGATCAACTTGACATGTCCGCAATAAACCATCTATAATTTTTGATTTAGAGCTCAGAATGACAAAAATTCAATGCACACGTTAAGCTAGCTCAATTTTATATATTCTAACAAAATTTGAGACTAAAATAGATATGACAAAGCATACAAATAATCATATCTATCCAAAACCGTGTGATGCCATGCATTATCCTTCTTTTAGAAGCCTTTACTCAATGAGCACCAATGATCAGTTTAGAATGATCACTTTAACTGACCGATCAATTTGAAATGTCTGCACTAAAGCGTCCGTAACGTTTGATTTAGAGCTCAGAAACACACGAATGAAATGCCCACGTTAAGGTAGCTCCATTTTCTATATTGCAACAAGATTTGAGACATAAATAGATACGGCAATCTGTCCGAGTAATCCAATCTATCCAAAACTGTGTGATGCCGTGCATTTTGCTTCATTTGTACGCCTTTACTCAATGAGCACTAATGATCAGTTTAGAATCACTTTAACTTGTCAATCAACTTGACATGTCCACACTAAATCATCCGTAACTTTTGATTTAGAGCCCAGAATGACATGAATCCCATGTCCACGTTAAGCTAGCTCAATTCTCTATTTTTTTGAAAAAATGTGAGACAGAAGTAGGGACGATAAAGTGTCCAAGTAATCCAATCTATTCAAAACTGCTTGATGCCATGCATTATGCTTCATTTATAAGCCTTTATTTAATAGGAACCAACGATCAGTTTAGAATGATCACATTAAATGGTCGATCAACTAGACATATCCGCACTAAATAGTCTGTAAGTTTTGATTTAGAGCTCGGAATGACACAAATCCAATGTCTACGTTAAGCGAGCTCAATTTTCAATATTTTGACAAAATTTGAGAAAGAAATAGAGACGAAAAAGTGTCCAAGTAATCTAATATATTCCAAAATGCGTGATGCCATGCTTTATGCTCATTTTATAAGCCTTTACTTAATGAGCAACATTGAATATTTTAGAATGATCACTTTAACTGGCCATTCTTTGGGCTTTATTTATAAGTCTTTACTTAATGAGCATCAATGATCAGTTTTGAATGATCACTTTAACTAGCCGATTAACTTGACATGTACGCACAAAATTGTCTGTAACTTTTGAATTAGGGCTCAGAAACACACGAATCAAATGCCGACGTTAAGCTAGTTCAATTTTCTATATTGTAACAAAATTTGAAACAAAAATAGAGAGGACAAAGCGTTCAAGTAATCCAATCTATCCAACAATGCGTGTTGCCATGCTTTATGCTCATTTATAAGCCTTTACTTAATGAGCAACATTGATCATTTTAGAATGATCACTTTAACTGGCCGATCAACTCTACATGTACGCACTAAATCGTCCGTAACTTTTGATTTAGAGCTTAGAAACACATGTATCCAATGCCCACATTAAGGTAGCTAAATTTTCTATATTTTGACATAATTTGGGACGGAAATAGAGACGACAAAACATCCAAGTAATCAAATCTATCCAAACTGCTTGATACCATGCATTATGCTTCATTTACAAGCATTTATTTATTGAGCACCAATGATCAGTTTAGAATGATCATTTTCACTTGCCAATCAATTTGACATGTCCAGACTAAATCATCCGTAAATTTTTATTTAGAGCTCGAAATTACAAGAATCCAGTGCCCATGTTAAGCCAGCTCAATTTTCTATATGGTGACAAATTTTGGAACATAAATAGATACGAAAAAGCATTGAAATAATCCAATCTATCCCAAACTGCGTGATGCCATTCTTTAGGCTTCATTTATAAGCCTTTACTTAATGAGCACCAATGATCAGTTTTGAATGATCACTTTAACTGGCCGATCAACTTGACACCTCCACACTAAATAGTCCGTAACTTTTGATTTAGAGCTCAGAATGACATGAATCCAATGCCCACGTTATGCTAGCTCAATTCTCTATTTTTTTGACAAAATGTGAGACTGAAATAGGGACGACAAAGCGTCCAAGTAATCCAATCTATCCCAAGCTGCGTGATGTCATGCATTATTCTTCATTGATAAGCTTTTATTTAATGAGCACCAATGATCAGTTTGGAGTGGTCATTTTAACTCGCCGAAAATCAACTTGTCATGTCTGCACTAAATCATCTATAACTTTTGATTTATACCTCTAAATGACACAAATCCAATTACCCACATTAAGCTAGGTTAATTTTCTATATTGTAATATAATTTGAGACAGAACTAGATAGGAAAAAACGTCCAAATAATCCAATCTATCCAAAACTACGTGATGCCATGCTTTATGCTTCATTTATAAGCTTTTACTTAATGAGCACCAATGATCAGTTTAGAATGATCACTTTAACTGGCCATTCAACTTGACATGTCCACACTACATCATCCGTATCTTTTGATTTAGAGCTCTGAATGACACGAATCCAATGCCAACGTTCAGTTAGATCGATTTTCTATATTTTAACAAAATTTGAGAATAAATAGAGACGACAAAACATCCAAGTAATCCAATCCATCCAAGCTGCTTGATGCCATGCATCATACTTCATTTATAAGCCTTAGCTTAATCAGCACCAATGATTAGTTTAGAATGATCACTTTAACTATCCATCTCGTTTCATCTCGGGTTTTTCTTTCGTCATCTAATCTTTTCGGTTTTATCTTCTTTTTTCTTCTCCGTTGTTGCCTCCTCATCGTCTTAACTCGCTGTTATATGACGTGACTCCCCAGATTCGCCGTGACTCACCGTGACTCTCTCAAGGTAATATTTTCGTTTAGGGTCTTTCCATTTTTGTGGTTTTGTTTCGTTTTCCGATTTCGCATGCCATTTCATCTTCCACCGTAACCCGCAAAATCGGGTTGCAAAATCGTGTGCGAAGTCGTGTGCGAAATGGTGTGCAAAATCGGAAAACTCAGTCGTTGTTTGTGTTTTTGTCGGATTTTTAGTACGTTTTACTAAAATATCGTATAAAAATTTTCGAAATGTATGACGGATTTATCAGATAGTTTTCGCAGATTTATGATATACAGTGGCAGATCTATGATTTTTATAGTGAAAGATTTATGTTAATACAGTGGCAGACTTATTAATTTTATTGCATTCCACGGCAGAGTTAGGTCATATATGACTGACTTATTGTCATTTAGTGGCAAAGATATATTATGTTTATATATGAGAATTTGGTAGACTCATACTTAAATTGCAGCGAACTTGTTAAATATATATATATGGCAGATTTAAGTCAAGAAAAACACAGATTTATAACTGATTTATTGTCATTCCCAGTAGATTTAGGGCTTTCTGTCTTTTTGAATTCCGTTTTTGCGGTTTTGATTTGTTTTCCAATTTCGCATGCCTTTCTCTCTTCCATCATAACCCGCAAAATCGTCTTGCAAAATTGTGTTCGAAATCGTGTGCGAAATTCTTTCCACACTCGTTTTTGTGTTTTTGTCGGATTTTTAGTGCAATCCTTTCTACTGCGTTTTTACTGAAAATATTTTTTTAGAAAAGTATAACAGATTTATCAGGTAGTTTACGCAGATTTATGATTTTCAATGGCAGATATATGATTATATTGTGACAGACTTATAAATTGTATTAATGAACGTGGCATATGTAGTTGGAGGAAATTTTACACTTATGGCTGACTCATAGTTAGTTGATGGCAGACATATACTATGTTTAGATAAAATATGCATGGCAGATTTAGGTCAAACACGCATTAGCGACTGACTTATACATCAAATATGCATGGCAGAACGCCGATGTGTAGCAGACTTATGGTCAAATAGGCAGACTTATATTCCCAAGATTTCTAAATACGGCTGACTTATAACTACATAGCGATAGACTTGTACTTAACAAACAATTTGAATTTTATTGCTTTTCAAAATTTGGAAGATGTCTGAAGACAAAAATTATCCCCGAAGACTCTATGAAGAAGGAAAAGCCCCTATTCAAAACAAAAGCATGAACCACAACTGCTTATTGGGTAATCTTGCTTCGGTTAGGAAAGCAATAGGAACCGATGTGTGGAATGCGTTGAGGGAGTCAGCTGTTGGAGTTAATGTCAAGCTGGTTGACAGTAACTATGTCTTGTCTGGTAAGACTGTTCATTATTTTCTAACGCTTCAGTTGGTAGTGAAGAAGTACCATGAGATATGGTCGTTGGTTGGTGGCCAACCTATAAGGTTTTCCTTACACGAGTTTGCAGAGATCACTAGCTTAAACAGTGATCCTGTCCCGAAAGAAGAATTGAACGTTGAGTATAGGGACTTCTGTAAGTTAATAGACGTTGGTGAAGGGGATGGTCCGACTTACGATGAATTAGTTTTAGCATTGCAAAGATGTAGAACTTGGAGTTTTGAACAGAGAAGAATGTTGGGATGGTTGTTTGTTCTTTCTGTTGGAATATATGGTTTGCACCATAATTGTAGAATTCCGCTTGAAGCTGCCAAGCGGGTTGTTGATGTCGAAGCTTTTGAAAGTTACCGTTGGGGTCGTATTGGGTTCATAGAGTTGGTAGACTCTATCAAGGTTGTCACATATGGCAACAATTCTTACACTGTTCATGGTTGTGTTCATGTGCTGCTTATTTGGATTTACGAGTCAGTAGCGGCATTTGGCGAGCGTTTTGGCAACAAAATAGAAGGCGCTGAGGTACCCTTGCTGGCATGGGGCGGATCAAGACCAAGAACAAGCTTTGAGGTTGTGATCCAGAAGGAAGTAGAGACGTATGGAGAGGTACATTTTTTTAGACAAAAGTAACTTATTTTTATTATGGGCAGATTTAGTTGAGAAGATCCCATAATTACAGCTGACTTATGATCATTTAATGACAGACTTATGATCACTTAATGACAGACTTATGATCACTTAGTGACAGACTTATGATCAATTAGTGACAGACTTATGATCACTTAGTGACAAACTTAATTATTATGTTCATGACAATAAATAGGTATAACTTATGCTCATTTGAAGGCAGACTTAGGTATTAAATTCTTGACATTAAAATGTCATTGTGGCAGATTTAGGTTAATTTATTCAGATGATCTTCGAATTTATGTATACTACGGCAGACTTAAAGTCAATATATGACTGACTTATGGTAATTAATAAGTTGCCTTCTAATGTTGATCACTTAATTTCAGGTTCGAGCTAGAAACCTCATACTGAAGCCTGAGGAGGAGATTTTCCCCGAGTGGGATGACGATGTGATCGATGAAGAGCTACATAATCTGGTCGATGACTTGATGAAAAACCGCTCAATGCTGATGATTGGGATGCTGTGAATAAGCAGAAGAAGCGGAGGCATCGTAACAACGACCATGCTGATGATTTGGTTTTGGAGGATAAAACCAAAAATGCAAAGGAGAAAAAAACAACCACAATGGTTAGTTTCTTTTTTCAATCAATTTGAGAAGTTGGATTCAATATGTTGCTAACTATATTTACATATCAAATTATAGGTTTGTACAGAAGGAAGAGATGAGGGGCAGGCAAAGGGGAAATCCTTCGATGTCGATGATGGGGTTTCTGGTTTAATTCTTTTAGTCGAAAAACTTTATGAAAAATTTGACACCATGGAAAAGAACATTGGTGAAAAAATATTTGAAAGTGTTAACTCTCTTGAGAATAGGTTAGGCACGAAGATTGGTACCCTAGAGAGTGAGGTTAAAGATCTCAGGGGTCTTATTCAAACCGCTCCTCCTCCGAAGGAAAAATCACACTCAAACGCCAGAGCTGAAGATGAGGGGAATAGCAATGCCCCGGTTTGTGCTTGAATAAATGCGATGGCAGACCTAGTTATATGAGAAATCCTTGAATAAATGCGATAACATACTTAGGTATACGAGAAAAATAAGTTTTGCCACTTTTATNCCTTACTTCCATAGGGATTTGCAACGACGTTTTCGTACTCTTAAGCAGGGTACCAGATCATTAGAGGAGTACTATGAAGAGTTCGAGAGGTTAAAGGAACAGATTGGAGCTCAATGATGATGAAGAAGCATTGATGGCACAATTCTTGGATGGACTCCAAGAAAGGATCAGCCGCAAGGTGGAAAGGCAAATCTACAATGACTTCAAAGACTTGTTCCACCTATCTGTGCAAGCTGAGCAGCACATCAAACGTAAGAGCCAAGACATCCGCAGCAAGCCTAAGACACCTTGGGCACCAAGCAACATGCCCAAGACCTGTAGACAAAGGCAAGAGCATAGAGATCGAGTCAAGGTTCAAGAGCAAGCCTCCTGAACCCACCCGTGACCAGAGAGAGCCTGGTAAGTCTTCTAACCCTCAAAGATCACGTGACATAACTTGTTTCAAGTGCAGGGGACGTGGACACATCTCAAGGGAGTGCCCAAACAACCGAGTCATGCTGATTACGGAGGCAGGAGAGTATGAGTCCCAAGATGAAGAGGACAATGAACCAGAAGGAGAGTACGGTGACATTGAGTACCCTGATGTGGGGGAAGTGCTGGTCACTAGACGTATCCTCAGTGCAATGGTGGGTCCTTCAGAGACCATCCAAAGGGAGAACATCTTCCACAGCCGTTGCACCATCAAGGGCAAGGTATGTAACCTCATCATAGATGGTGGTTCTTGCACTAAGGTTGCTAGTGCATATATGGTTGATAAGCTAGGTCTAGAGAAGACAAAGCATCCTCGACCATATAGACTGAGATGGCTCGATGACAAAGTGGAGCTAAAGATCCATGAACAAGTCATTGTACCATTCAGTGTGGGCAAGTACAAGGATCAAGTCGTGTGCGACGTGGTGCCCATGCAAGCTGGCCATCTTCTGCTAGGAAGACCATGGCAGTTTGACAAAGAGACCAGGAATGATGGCCGAACCAATCTCTACACTTTTGTGCATGACAAAAGAAAGGTCAGCTTGGCTCCTCTTACACCTGCTCAGGTACATGAGCTACAACTCCAAATGAGTAAGGAAAAGAAACTTATCAAGTCTAATTTTCTTATTCAACCAAGCCATGTCCGGAGAGCATTAGCCTCGAAGGATTTAATGTTACTAATGGTCTTCAAAGAAGTTTTGAGTGTAGAACAGGGACAGGTAGAGCTAACTCCTGAAGTAGCAACTCTCCTCAACAAATTCCAGGATGTATTTCCAGAGGAGATACCAGCAGGCTTGCCTCCTTTACGTGGCATAGAACACCAGATTGATCTGGTGCCCGGAGCAGCCCTGCCCAACCGGCCAGCCTACCGGATGAGTCCAGAGGAGTCCAAGGAGCTTGAGAAACAAGTCAAGGAGCTCCTGGAGAAAGGATATGTTCGAGAGAGCCTCAGTCCATGTGCCGTACCAGTGCTACTAGTGCCCAAGAAGGATGGGACTTGGCGCATTTGCGTGGACTGCCGAGCAATCAACAACATCACAGTCAAGTATAGGCATCCAATACCACGACTGGATGACATGCTAGATGAGCTGAGTGGAGCCACGTTCTTCTCCAAGATAGACCTCAAAAGTGGATACCACCAGGTAAGAATGAAGGAAGGTGATGAGTGGAAGACTGCTTTCAAGACAAAGCAAGGGCTCTACGAGTGGACAGTCATGCCCATTTGGCTTGACTAATGCCCCAAGCACCTTCATGCGCCTTATGAACCAAGTTCTTAGAGCGTACATCAGTAAGTTTGTGGTAGTTTACTTTGATGATATACTAGTTATAGTAAGTGCCTACGGGAACACCTCACACATCTTGAGATGGTACTTAAAACCCTTCGACAAGAAGAGCTTTATGCCAATCTCAAGAAGTGCATCTTTTGTACTGATAAACTTGTCCTTTTAGGTTTTGTTGTAAGTTCACAGGGCCTACAGGTTGATGAAGAAAAGATTCGAGCCATACAAGGATGGCCAACACCAGGCAACATCAGCCAAGTGAGGAGCTTCCACGGACTGGCCAGCTTCTATAGGAGATTCGTGCCCAACTTCAGCAGTATTGCCTCACCACTGACGGCAGTAGTGAAGACGAATGTGGGATTCAGCTGGGGACAAGCTCAGGAGAAGGCATTCCAGGCCTTGAAGGACAGCCTTACACATGCACCAGTGCTAGTCCTGCCCGACTTCAACAAGACGTTTGAAGTGGAGTGTGATGCCTCTGGAATAGGCATAGGAGCAGTGCTAACCAAGGAGGGAGACCAGTGGCATACTTCAGTGAGAAGCTAGGTGGTGCCTCACTGAACTACCCCACTTATGACAAGGAGCTTTTTGCCCTTGTCCGAGCATTGGAGACTTGGCAGCATTACTTGCTGTCCAAGGAGTTTGTGATCCACACTGATCACGAGACTCTCAAACACCTCAGAGGGCAAACCAATTTCAAGAGGAGACATGCCAGGTGGATGGAGTTCATAGAGACCTTCCCGTACGTCATCAAGTACAAGAAGGGCAAAGATAATGTGGTAGCCGATGCATTATCAAGGAGGTTTGCCTTGATATCAACCATGGAGGCAAAAGTCTTAGGGTTCGAGCACATCAAGGACCTATACAAGGATGATCCTGACTTTGCTGAGAGCTACAAGGAGTGTGGCACAGGGAGTCATGGCAAGTTCTACTTCCATGAGGGATTCTTGTTCCGAGAAAGAAGGCTGTGCATACCACAAGGATCATTAAGGGAGCTTATCATCCGAGAAGCTCATGGAGGAAGACTCATGGGCCACTTTGGTGTCGACAAGACTCTAGCAGTGGTCAAGGAGCACTTCTACTGGCCACACATAAAGAGGACAGTAGAAGCTCATTGTGCAAGATGCATCACTTGCAAGAAGGCAAAGTCCCGAGTGCAACCTCACGGGTTGTATCTCCCACTGCCCATACCAACACATCCATGGGTGGACATCTCGATGGATTTTGTTCTAGGTCTGCCCAAGATCAACCACAAAGATGCAATCTTTGTAGTGGTGGACAGATTCTCCAAGATGGCACATTTCATCCCATGTGCCAATGTCAATGATGCCACACAAACAGCTGAGCTGTTCTTCAGGGAGATAGTACGGCTTCATGGAGTGCCAAGGACCATCGTATCAGACAGGGACACCAAGTTCCTCAGCCATTTCTGGAGGACCCTTTGGAGAAAACTAGGCACGAAGCTACTCTTCTCAACCACTTGCCATCCTCAAACCGATGGCCAAACTGAAGTTGTCAACAGGACCCTATCAACTCTTCTCAGAACTACACTAGGAAAGAACCTAAAGACTTGGGTGGAGTGCCTGCCATTCATTGAGTTCGCCTACAACCGAGCCGTGCACTCAGCAACCAAGAAGACACCATTTGAAGTGGTATACGGCTTCAACCCTCTCACCCCATTGGAGCAAACACCACTGCCACCAGCTGAGATGACCAACCTCAACGGAGCATCCAAAGCAGAGTTCATAAGGAGGTTACACCAGAAGGTAGCAGAGAACTTGGAGAAGAGGACCGGACAGTACGTGACTCATGCCAACAAAGGAAGAAAGGAGGTGATCTTTCAACCAGGCGATTGGGTGTGGCTACACCTACGGCAGGAGAGGTTCCCAAACCTAAGGAGTTCCAAGCTAGCACCAAGAGGAGATGGACCATTCAGAGTGCTCGAGAGGATCAACAACAACGCCTACCGGATCGAGCTTCCAGGTGAGTTTAATGTGTCCAATACGTTCAATGTTACTGACTTGGCCCCTTTCCATGCAGATGATCCAGTTTTGAGGACAAAACCTACTGAAGAGGGAGGGAATGATGAGGACATCAGGTCGTACATCCAGCCAGGAGACCAGACTGGCCGACCAGGAAGCTTGCCCGAGACAGCAGGACCATCTGGCGCGCCTGCCGGACCAGACAGTACCGCCGGACCCTCGACCTATAGGACCAGACCGGTCAACATCGCCGGCGGAGAGGCCCAAGCTTCCGGCACACTTGGTGGGGACGTGAATGACACCGCCGGTCCCCCTGATGACACCGCCGACTCCGGGATCAACTTGGCCGGTCCTGAAGTCATTCCGGCCAGTACCGCGCACAATCCAGCCGGTACAGGCCATCCAGCCGAGTACACGCACACTTCCACTTCTACACAAGAGGACTCGGACCAAATGAGCTACCAGCTCCAGGACATGCACTTAGAGGAAGTATCTACACCAGTGGTACCTCCAGGAGCAATGACAAGAAGCAGATCAAGAGCACTCTTCCACAAATTCAGCTTATGGGTCGACAAGCTTCTAGAGGAAGAGCAGCTAAGGACAATGGGCCAGAAGAGCAAATTAGAGTCCAAAGGCTTCTCAACAACACAAGGAACATCAGAGACTTGGGCTTTAGTGGCAAGAGAGGTCAGGGCCCAAAGATATTTAACCCTACTCCAAGTCGAAGACTAGGAGCAAGGCGCGTGCATGCCACAAGGACGGCCACCTTCCATTTCTTGGCCGTGAGGTGAGTTAAGGTAAGTTTACATTCGAATATATGCCTCTTTCTGTTTTGCAGGGTAGGATCTAGTTGCTTTACATTTTTGAGTCAAGAACATTTTAGGAATAGGTCCTTTTTCGGTTATGCACTTTTGTATCTTTTCCTTTTGTGCACTTTTGTAAACTTTCCTTTTCTTTGTTTGAGTCGACCCTAGAAGGTCAAGCTGTCGAGCATATTAATAAGGCTCCTTCCAGCATTGTAGTTCGACAACCTTTTTGATTATTAATAAAGTAGAACTTTTTCCCTACGAGCTTTTCTCTCAAGAGAGACTTGTGCGCTTAGAACCTAGTTGAGACCAGCCCTCCTAGCTCTAAGTTTGTGATTTATCACGAGGTTCATCACCCCTCGTGTGGTTCACTTCACCCTTCCATCTTTTACCAACCAGAAAACCCCTATCCAGAAGCCTAAGGTTGAGTTTCTCACCTAATCTTCTACAAACAGCCCACGCGCATACATCCTTGAATCAAGGCTTGTATCACCCAAGCTTCCGGCACACTTGGTGGGGACGTGAATGACACCGCCGGTCCCCCTGATGACACCGCCGACTCCGGAATCAACTTGGCCAGTCCTGAAGTCATTCCGGCCAGTACCGCGCACAATCCAGCCGGTACAGGCCATCCAGCCGAGTACACGCACACTTCCACTTCTACACAAGAGGACTCAGACCAAATGAGCTACCAGCTCCAGGACATGCACTTAGAGGAAGTCTCAACACCAGTGGTACCTCAAGGAGCAATGACAAGAAGCAGATCAAGGGCACTCTTCCACAAATTCAGCCTATGGGTCGACAAGCTCCTAGAGGAAGATCGACAAAGGACAATGGGCCAAAAGTACAAAGAAGAGTCCAATAGCTTCTCAACAACACAAGGGACATCAGAGACTTGGGCTTTAGTGGCAAGAGAGGTCAGGGCCCAAAGATTCTTAACACTACTCCAAGTCGAAGACTAGGAGCAAGGCGCGTGCATGCCACAAGGACGGCCACCTTCCATTTCTTGGCCGTGAGGTGAGTTAAGGTAAGTTTACATTCGAATATATGGCTCTTTCTGTTTTGCAGGGTAGGATCTAGTTGCTTTACATTTTTGAGTCAAGAACATTTTAGGAATAGGTCCTTTTTCGGTTATACACTTTTGTATCTTTCCTTTTGTGCACTTTTGTAAACTTTCCTTTTTCTTTATTTGAGTCGACCCTAGAAGGTCAAGCTGTCGAGCATATTAATAAGGCTCCTTCCAGCATTGTAGTTCGACAACCTTTTTGATATTAATAAAGATAGAACTTTTTCCCAACAAGTTTTCTCTCAAGAATCTTGTGCGCTTAGAATCTAGTTGAGACCAGTCCTCCTAGCTCTAAGTTTGTGATTTATCACGAGGTTCATCACCCCTCGTGTGGTTCACTTCACCTTTCCATCGAATACCAATCCAAAAACCCCTATCCAAGAAGCCTAAGGTCGAGTTTCTCACCTAAACTTCTCCAAACAGCCCACGCGCATACATCCTTGAATCAAGGCTTGTATCATATAGTGATCATTCTGAAATGATCATTAGTGCTCATTGAGTAAAGGTTTATAAATGAAGCATAGTGCATGGCATCACGCAGTTTTGGTTTTATTGGATTACTTGCACGCTTTGTTGTATCTAGTTGTGTTTCAAATTGTGCCACAATATAGAAAATTGAGCTACTTTAACGTGGGTATTGGATTCATGTTATTCTGAGCAATAAATCAAAAGTTATGGAAGATTTAGTGTGGACATGTCATGTTGATCGGCCAGTTAATATGATCATTCTAAACTGATCATTGGTGCTCATTGAGTAAAATCATATAAATGAAGCATAAAGCATGGCAGCAAGTAGTTTGGATATATTGGATTACTTGGACGCTTTGTCGCCTCCATTTCTGTCTCAAATTTTGTCACAATAATTGAGCTAGCTTAACATGGGTATTGGATTCGTATCATTCTGAGCTCTAAATCAAAAGTTACAGACGATTTAGTGCGGACATGTCAAGTTGATAGTCCAGTTAAAGTTATCATTCTAAACTGATCATTGGTGCTGATTGAGTGAAGACTTATAAATGAAGAATAATGCATGGCACCACGCAGTTTGGGATAGATCAAATTATTTGGACGCTTTGTTGTGTCTATTTCTGTCTCAAATTTTGTAAAAATATAGAAAATTGAGCTTGCTTATCACGGACATTGGATTCGTGTCATTCTGAACTCAAAATCAAAAGGTACAACGATTTAGTGTGGTCATATCAAGTTGATCGGCCTTTTGATATTATTATTCTAAATTGCTCATTGATTAAAGGCTTATAAATGAAGCATAAAGCATGGTATCACGCAGTCTGGGATAGATTGGATTACTTTTACGCTATGTTATAACTAGTTCTGTCTCAAATTTTGTAACAATATAGAAAATTGAACTAGCTTAATGTGGGCATTGGATTCGTGTCATTCTAAGCTGTAAATAAAAAGTTATGGATGATATAGTGCCGACATGTCAAGTTGATCAGCTAGTTAAAATGATCATTCTAAACTAATTGTTGGTGCTCATTGAGTAAAAGCTTATAAATGAAGAATAATGCATGGCATCACGCAGTTTGGGATAGACTGGATTACTTGTACGCTTTGTTGTATCTATTTCTATCCTACATTTTCTCATAATATAGAAAATTGAGATAGCTTAACGTGAGCATTGGATTTCTGTCATTTTGTGCTCTAAATCAAAAGATATAAACTAATCATTGGTGCTGATTGATTAAGCACTTATAAATGAAGCATAAAGCATAGCATCACACAATTTTGGATAGATTGGATTACTTGGACGATTTGACGTATCTATTTCTATCTCAAATTTTGTTATAGTATAGAAAATTAGCTTAACGTGGGAATTGATCCGGTTGTTTCTGAGCTCTAAATCAAAAGTTACGGACGATTTAGTGTGGATATGTCAAGTTGATCGGCCAGTTAAAATGATCATTCTAAACTGTTCATTGGTGCACATTGAGTAAAAGCTCATAAATGAAAAATAATGCATGGCATCACACAGTTTGGAATGGGTTCAATTACTAGGACGCTTTGTCGTATCTATTTTTGTCTCAAATTTTGTCACAATATAGAAAACTTAACGTGGGCATTGGATTTGTGTCATTATGAGCTCGAAATCAAAAGTTATGGAGGATTTAGTGCGGACATGTCAAGTTGATCAGCCAGTTAAAATGATTATTCGAAACTGATCATTGGTGCTCATTAAATAAAGGCTAATAAATGAAGCATAACGCATGGCATCACACAGTTTTGAATAGATTGGATTACTTGTATGCTTTGTCATATCTATTTCTGTCTCAAATTTTGTTACAATATAGAAAAATGAGCTAGCTTAACGTGGACATTGGATTTGTGTCATTCTGAGCTCTATATCAAAAGTTACGTACGATTTAGTGCGGACATGTCAAGTATATCGGCGAGTTAAAATGATCATTCTAAAGTGATCATTGGTGCTCATTACATAAAGGCTTATAAATGAGACATAAAGCATGGCATCAGACAGTTTGGGATAGATTGGATTACTTTGACGCTTTGCCGTATCTACTTCTGTTTCAAATTTTGTCGCAATATAGAAAATTGAACTAGGTTAATGTGGGAATAGGATTCGTGTCATTCTGAGCTATAAATCAAAATTTATGGATGATTAAGTGCAGACATGACAAGTTGATAGACTAGTTAAAATGATCATTCTAAACTGATCATTGGTGCTCATTAAGTAAAAACTTATAAATGAAAAATAATGCATGGCATCACGCTGCTTGGGATGATTGGATTACTTGGACGCTTTGTCGTATCTATTTTTGTCTCAAAATTTTTCACAATATAGAAAATTGATCTAGTTTAACGTGGTATTTAATTCGTGTCATTCTGACCTCTAAATCAAAAGTTATGGACAATTTAGTGCGGACATGTCAAGTTCATCGGCTAGTTAAAGTGATCATTCTAAACTGATCATTGGTGGTTATTGAGTAAAGACTTATAAATGAAGCATAATGCATGGCATCATGCAGTTTCGGATAGATTGGATTACTTTGATGCTTTGTTGTATCTAGTTCTTTTTGAAATTTTGTCACAATATAGAAAATTGAACTAGCTTAACGTGGGCATTGGATTCGTGTCATTCTGAGCTATAAATCAAAAGTTATGGATGATTTAGTGCAGACATATCAAGTTGATCGGACAGTGAAAGTGATCATTCTGAACTAATCGTTGGTGCTGATTGATTAAATGCTTATAAATGAATCATAATGCATAGCATCACACAATTTTGGATAGATTGGATTATTTGGACGCCTTGACGTATCTATTTCTGTCTCAAATTTTGTTATACTATAGAAAATTGAGCTAGCTTAACGTGGGAATTGATCCGTGTGTTTCTGAGTTCTGAATCAAAAGTTACGGAAGATTTTGTACAGACGTTTTTGTACGGACGTTTTAGTACGGACGATTTAGTACGGACGCTCGGTCTCAATTTTTGTCATAGTATAGAAAATCGAACTAACTTAATGTGGGCAATTGGTTCGTGTCATTCTGAGCTATAAATCAAAGGTTATGGACGATTTGGTGCTAACATGACAAGTTGATCGGCCAGTTAAAATTATCATTAGAAACTGATCATTAGTGCTCATAGAGTAAAAGCTTATAAATGAAAAATAATGCTTGGTAGCACGCATTTTGAGATGGATTGGATTACTTGTACGCTTTTTCGTATCTGTTTCTGTCTCAAATTTTGTCGTAATATAGAAAATTGAGATACCTTAATGTGGGCAATTGATACGTGTCATTCTGAGCTATAAATAAAAAGTTGTGGACGATATAGTGCAGACACGTCAAGTTGATCGGCCAGTTAAAATGATTATTCTAAACTGATCGTTGGTGCTCATTGAGTAAAAGCTTATAAATGAAGAATAATGCATGGCAACATGCAGTTGCGGATGGACTGGATTTCTTGGACGCTTTGTCCTATCTGTTTCTGTGTAAAATTTTGGTACACTATAGAAAATTGAGCTAGGTTAGCGTGGGCATTGGATTCGTGTGTTTCTAAGCTCTAAATCAAAAGTTACGGACCATTTAGTGCGGACATGTCAAGTTGATTGGCGAGTTAAAATGATTAATCTAAACTGATCATTGGTGCTCATTGAGTAAAGGCTTATAAATGAAGCATAATGCATGGCATCAAGTAGTTTGGGGTAGAATTGATTACTTGGACGCTTTATCGCATCTAGAGTTGTTTCAAATTTTGTCACAATATAGAAAATTGAACTAGCTTAATGTGTGGCAATGGATTCGTGTCAATTTGAGCTATAAATCAAAAGTTATGCATGATTGAGTGCATACATGACAAGTTGCTCGGCCAGTTAAAATGATCTTTCTAAACTGATCATTGGTGCTCATTGAGTAAAAGCTTATAAATGAAAAATAATGCATGGCATCACGCAGTTTGGGATGAATTGGATTACTTGGATGCTTTGTTGTATCTATTTCTGTCTCAAATTTTGTCAAAATATAGAAAATTAAGCTAGCTTGACGTGGGAATTGGATTCGTGTCATTCGGAGCTATCAATAAAACGTTATGGACGATTTAGTGCAGACATGACAAGTTGATCGGCCTGTAAAAATGATCATTCTAAACTGATCATTGGTGCTCATTGAGTAAAAGCTTATAAATGATAAATAATGTATAGCATCACGTAGTTGGGGATGGACTGGTTTACTTGGACTCTTTGTCGTATCTATTTCTATGTCAAATTTTGTTACACTATAGAAAATTAAGCTAGCCTAACGTGGGCATTGGATTCGTGTGTTTCGGAGCTCTAAATCAAAAGTTACAAACCATTTAGTGCGGACATGTCAAGTTGATTTGCGAGTTAAAATGATCATTCTAAACGGATCGTTGGTCCTCATTGAGTAAAGGCTTATAAATGAAGCATAATGCATGGCATCACGGAGTTTGGGATAGATTGGATTACTTGGACGCCTTGTCATATCTAGAGTTGTTTCAAATTTTGTCACAATATAGAAAATTGAACTAGCTTAATGTGGACATTGGATTCTTGTTATTTTGAGCTATAAATCAAAAGTTATGGATGATTTAGTGCAGACATGACAAGTTGATCAGCCAGTTAAAATGATCATTCTAAACTGTTCATTGGTGCTCATTGAGTAAAAGCTTATAAATGAAAAATAATGCATGGTATCACGCAGTTTGGGATAAATTGGATTATTTTGACGCATTGTCATATCTATTTCTATCTCAAATTTTGCAACAAAATAGAAAATTGAGCTAGTTTAACGTGGGCATTGGATACGTGTCATGCTAAGCTCTAAATCAAATGTTAAGGATGATTTAGTGCTGACATGTCAAGTTGATCGGCTAGTTGAAGTGATTATTCTAAACTGATAATTGGTTCTCATTGAGTAAAGGCTTATAAATGAAGCATAATGCATGACATCAAACAGTTTTGGATAGATTGAGTTACTTGGACACTTTGTCCTAACTATTTATGTCTCAAATTTTGTTACAATATAGAAAATTGAGCTAGTTTAACGTGGGCATTGGATTCAGGTCATTTTGAGCTCTAAATCAAAAGTTAGGGCCGATTTAGTGTGGACATGTCAAGTTGAGTGGCCAGTTAAAGTGATCATACAAAACAGATCATTGGTGCTCATTAAGTAAAGCCTTATAAATGAAGCATAAAGCACGACATCAAGTAGCTTGGGTAGATTGTATTACTTGGATGCTTTGTCGTCTCTATTTTTGTATCAATTTTCTTCAAAATATTGAAAGTTGAGTTAGCTTAACGTGCGCATTGTATTCGTGTCATGCTGAGGTCTAAATCAAAAATTACGGACGATTTAGTGGGGACATGTCAACTTGATCGGCCAGTTAAAGTGATCATTCTAAACTGATCATTTTTGCTCATTGTGTAAAGGCTTATAAATGAAGCATAATGCATGGCATTGCGCAGTTATATTGGATTACTTGCACCGTTTGTAGTATATAGTTCTATTTCAAATTGTGTCGCAATATAGAAAATTAAACAAGCTTAATGTGCTCATTGGATTCGTGTCATTCTGAGCTATAAATTAAAAGTTGTGGACGATATTGTTAGTTGATCGGCCAGTTAAAATGATCATTCTAAACTGACCATTGGTGCATATTAAATAAAACCATATACATAAAGCATAAAGCATGGCAGTTAGTAGTTTGGATAGATTGGATTACTTGGATGCTTTGTATTCTCCATTTCTGTCTCAAATTTTGTCACAATATAGAAAATTGAGCTAGCTTAACGTGGGCATTGGAATTTTGTCATTCTGAGCTCTAAATCAAAAATTACCGACGATTTAGTGCGTACATGTCAAGTTGATCGGCAAGTTAAAGTGATTATTCTAAACTGATCATTGGTGCTCATTGAGTAAATGCTTATAAATGAAGCATAATGCATGGCATCACGCAGTTTGGGTTATATTGCATTACTTGGACGGTTTTTCGTATCTATATCTGTTTCAAATTTTGTCACAATATAGAAAATTGAACTAGCTTATTGTGGGCATTGGATCCGTGTCATTTTGAGCTATAAATCAAAAGTTATGGACGATATAGTGTAGACATGTCAAGTTGATCAGCCAATTAAAATGATCATTCTAAACTCATCATTGGTGCTCATTGAGTAAAAGCTTATACAAGAAGCATAAAGCTTGGCAACAAGTAGTTTGGATAGATTGGATTACTTGGACGCTTTGTATTCTCCATTTCTATCTCAAATTTCGTCACAATATTGAAAATTGAGGTAGCTTAACGTGGGCATTGGATTCGTGTCATTCTGAGCTCTAAATCAAAAATTACGGACGATTTAGTGGGGAAATGTCAAGTTGATCGGCCTGTTAAAGTGATCATTCTAAACTGATCGTTGGTGCTCATTGTGTAATGGCTTATAAATGGAGCATAATGCATGGCATCACAAAGTTTGGGATAGATTGGATTACTTGGATGCTTTGTCGTATCTATTTCTATCTCAAATTTTGATACACTATAGAAAATTGAGCTAGCTTAACGTGGGTATTGGATTCTTGTGTTTCGGAGCGCTAAATCAAAAGTTACGAACCATTTAGTTTGGACATATCAAGTTGATTGGCAAGTTAAAATGATCATTCTAAATGGATCATTGGTGCTCATTGAGTAAAGGCTTATAAATTAAGCATAATGCATGACATCACGCAGTTTTGGGATAGATTGGATTACTTGGACGCTTTGTCGTATCTAGAGTGGTTTTAAATTTTGTCACAAATATAGGGAATTGAGCTAGCTTATCGTAAGCATTGGATTTGTGTTATTCTGAGCTATAAATCAAAATTTATGGACGATTTAGTGTAGACAAGACAAGTTGATCGCCCAGTTAGAATAATAATTCTAAACTGATCATTGGTGCTCATTGAGCAAGAGCTTATAAATAAAAAATAATGCATGGCATCACGCATTTTGGGATGGATTGGATTACGTGGAAGCTTTGTCGTATCTATTTTTGTCTTAAATTTTTTTATAGTATAGAAAATTGAGCTAGCTCAATGTGGACAATTGATACGTGTCATTCTGAGCTCTAAATCAAAAATTATGGATGATATTGTGCATACATGTCAAGTTTATCGGCGAGTTTAAATGATCATTATAAACTGATTGTTGGTGCTCATTGAGTAATAGCTTATAAATGAAGAATAATGCGTGGCATCACGCAGCTGTGGATGGACTGGATTACTTGGACGCTTTGCCGTATGTAGTTCTGTCTCAAATTTTGTCACAATATAGAAAATTGAAATAGGTTAATGTGGGCAATTGATTTGTGTCATTCTGAACTATAAATTAAAAATTATGGACGATTTAGTGCATCTAGGACAAGTTGATCGGCCTGTTAAAATGATCATTCTAAACTTATCATTCGTGCTCATTCAGTAAAACCTTATAAATGAAAAATAATGCGTGGCATCACGCATTTTAGGATGGATTGGATTACTTGGACTCTTTGTCGTATATATTTCTGTCACAAATTTTGTCACAATATAGAAAATTAAGCTAGTTTAATGTGGGCATTAATCGAAACGTGTCATTCTGAGCTATAAATCAAAAGTTATGGA
Source organism: Pugionium dolabratum (assembly GCA_018901945.1). NCBI lineage: Eukaryota > Viridiplantae > Streptophyta > Magnoliopsida > Brassicales > Brassicaceae > Pugionium > Pugionium dolabratum. Next base: position 939,211 of record JAEVFF010000018.1, read on the forward strand.
CGATATAGTGCTGACATGTTATGTTGATCAGCCAGTTAAAATGATCATTCTAAACTGATCGTTGGTGCTCATAGAGTACAAGCTTATAAATGAAGAATAATGCATGGCATCATGCAGTTTTGGGATAGATTGGATTACTTGGACGCTTTGTCGTATCTAGAGTTGTTTCAAATTTTGTCACAAATATAGGAAATTGAGCTAGCTTATCGTAAGCAATGGATTTGTGTCATTCTGAGTTATAAATCAAAAGTTATGGACGATTTAGTGCAGACAAGACAAGTTGATCGGGTAGTTAGAATAATCATTCTAAACTAATCATTGGTGCTCATTGAGTAAAAGCTTATAAATGAAAAATAATGCATGGCATCACGCATTTGGGGATGGAATGGATTACGTGGCAGCTTTGTCATATCTATTTTTGTCTCAAATTTTGTCATAATATAGAGAATTGAGCTAGCTCAATGTGGACAATTGATACGTGTCATTCTGAGCTCAAAATCAAAACTTATGGATGATATTGTGCATACATGTCAAGTTGATCGACCAGTTAAAATGATCATTCTAAACTGATTGTTGGTGCTCACTGAATAAAAGCTTATAAATGAAGAATAATGCATGGCATCATGCAGTTGTGGATGGACTGGATTACTTGGACGCTTTGTCGTATCTAATTCTATCTGAAATTTTGATACACTATAGAAAATTGAGCTAACTTAACGTGGGCATTGGATTCGTGTGTTTCTGAGCTCTAAATCAAAAATTACGGACGATTTATTGGGGACATGTCAAGTTGATCGGCCAGTTAATATAATTATTCTAAACTAATCATTGGTGGTCATTGAGTAAAGGCTTATAAATGAATCATAATGCATGGCATCACACAATTTTGGATAGATTGGATTACTTGGACGCTTTGTCATATCTATTTATGTCTCAAATTTTGTCAAAATATAGAGAATTGAACTAGCTTAACATGGGCATTGGATTCGTATCATTCTCAGCTATAAATCAAAAATTACAGACGATTTAGTGAAGAAATGTCAAGTTGATGGGCCAGTTAAAGTGATCATTCTAAACTTATCATTGTGTTTCATTAAGTAAAGACTTATAAATGAAACCTAAAGAACAGTATCACGCAGTTTGGGATAGATTGGATTACTTGGATGCTTTGTCGTCTCTACGTCTGTCTCAAATTTTCCCAAAATATCGAAAATTTATCTAGTTTAGTGTGGGCATTGGATTCGTGTCATTATGAGCTCTAAATTAAGAGTTACGGACAATTTACTGTGGACATGTCAAGTTGATCGGCCATTCAATATGATTATTCTAAACTGATCATTGGTGCTCATTGCGTAAAGGCTTGTAAATGAAGCATAATGCATGACATCACACAATTTTCGATAGATTGGATTATTTGGATGCTTTGTCGTATCTATTTTTGTCTAAATTTTGTTACAATATATAAAATTGAGCTAGCTTAACGTGGGCATTGGATTTGCGTCATTCGGAGCTCTAAATCAAAAGTTAAGGATGATTTAGTGTGGACATGTCAAGTTGATCTGACACTTAAAGTGATCATTCTAAACTGATCATTGGTGCTGATTGAGTAAAGGCTTACAAAAGAAGCATAATGCATGGCATCACGCAGTTTGTGATAGATTAGAGTACTTGGATGCATTCTCGTCTGTAGTTTTTTCTCAAATTTTGTAGAAGTATAGAAAATTGAGCTAGCTTAACATGGGCATTGGATTTGTGTCTTTCTGAGCTATAAATCAAAAGGTACAAATGATTTAGTGCGGAAATGTCAAGTTGATCCGCCAGTTAAAGAGATCATTCTAAAACGATCAGTGGTGCTCAGTGAGTAAAGGCTTATAAATGTAGCATAAGGCATGACATCGTGAAATTTGGGATAGATCGGATTACTTGGACGCTTTGTCATATCTAGTTATGTATCAAATTTTTTCACAATATTGAAAATTGAACTAGCTTAATGTGGGCATTGGATTCGTATCATTTTGAGCACAATATCAAAAGTTACCGATGATTAAGTGCGGACATGTCAATTTGATCGGCCAGTTAAAGTAATCATTCTAAGCTTGTCATTGGTGCTTATTGTGTAAAGGCTTATAAATGAAGCATTGTGCATGGCATCACACAGTTTTTGATAGATTGGATTACTTGGACGCTTTGTCATATCTATTTATGTCTCAAATTTTGCGAAAATATAGAAAATTGAGCTATCTTAACATGGGCATTGGATTTATGTGTTTCTGAGCTCTTAATGGAAAGTTACAAATGATTTAATGCGGACATGTCAAGTTGATCGGCATGTTAAAATGATCATTCTAAACTTATCATTGGTGCTCATTGTGTAAAGGCTTTTAAATGGAGCATAATGCATGGCATCACACAGTTTGGGATATATTAAATTACTTAGACGCTTTGTTGTATCTAGTTTTGTCTCAAATTTTGTCACAATATAGAAAATTGAAATAGCTTAATGTGGGCAATTGATTCGTGTCATTCTGACTATAAAAAAAATTATGGACGATTTAGTGCATACCGGACAAGTTGATCGGTCTGTTAAAATGATCATTCTAAACTTATCATTCGTGCTCATTGAGTAAAAGTTTATAAATGAATAATAGTGCGTGGCACCACGCATTTTGGGATGAATTGGATTACTTGGACTCTTTGTCGTATCTATTTCTGTCTCAAATTTTGTCGCAATATAGAAAATTGAGCTAGATTAATGTGGGCAATAGAAACGTGTCATTCTGAGTTATAAATCAAAAGTTATGGACGATATAGTGCAGACATGTTAAGTTGATCGGCCTGTTAAAATGATCATTCTAAACTGATTGTTGGTGCTCATTGAGTAAAAGCTTACTAATGAAGAATAATGGATGGCATCATGCAGTTTTGGGATCGATTGGACTACTTAGATGCTTTGTCGTATCTAGAGTTTATTCAAATTTAGTCACAAATATAGGAAATTGAGCTAGCTTATCGTAAGCATTGGATTTGTGTCATTCTAAGCTATAAATCAAAAGTTATGGACGATTTAGTGCAGATAAGACAAGTTGATCGGGCAGTTAGAATAATCATTCTAAACAGATCATTGGTGCTCATTGAGTAAAAGCTTATAAATGAAAAATAATGCATGGCATCACGCATTTGGGGATGGATTGGATTACGTGGAATTTGTCGTATTTATTTTTGTCTCAAATTTTGTGGCAATATAGAAAATTGAGCTAGCTCAATGTGGACAATTGATACGTGTCATTCTGAGTTCTAAAACAAAAGTTATATATGGATGATATTGTGCATATATGTCAAGTTGATCGGCCAGTTAAAATGATCATTATAAACTGATTGATGGTGCTCACTGAGTAAAAGCTTATAAATGAAGAATAATGCATGGCATCATGCAGTTGGGGATGGACTAGATTACTTGGACGCTTTGTCGTATCTACTTCTATCTCAAATTTTGTTACACTATTGAAAATTTAGCTAGGTTAACGAGGGCATTGGATTACTGTGTTTCTGAGCTCTAAATCAAGAATTGCGGACGATTGATTTGGGACATGTCAAGTTGATTGGCCAGTTAATATAATAATTCTAAACTAATCATTGGTGGTAATTGAGTAAAGGCTTATAAATGAATCATAATGCGTGGCATCACATAGTTTTAGATAGATTGGATCACTTGGATGCTTTGTCATATCTATTTCTGTCTCAAATTTTGTCAAAATATAGAGAATTGAGCTAGCTTAACATGGGCATTGGATTCGTGTCATTCTCAGGTCTAAATCAAAAGTTACAGACGATTTAGTTTGGACATGTAAAGTTGATGGGCCAGTTAAAGTGATCATTCTAAACTTATCATTAGTGCTCATCAAGAGTTACAGACAATTTACTATGGGCATGTCAAGTTGATCGGCCATTCAATATGATTATTCTAAGCTGATCATTGGTGCTCATTGCGTAAAGGCTTATAAATGAAGCATAATGCATGGCATCAGACACTTTTCGATAGATTGGTTTATTTGGACGCTTTGTCGTATCTATTTTACTCACAAATTTTGTTACAATATATAAAATTGAGCTAGCTTAACGTGGGCATTGGATTTACGTCATTCTGAGCTCTAAATAAAAAATTAAGGATGATTTAGTGCGGACATGTCAAGTTGACCTGACACTTAAAGTGATCATTGGTGCTCATTAAGTAAAGGCTTATAAATGAAGCATAAATTATGGCATCACGGAGTTTGGGATAGATTGGATTAATTGGATGCTTTCTCGTCACTATTTTTTTCTCAAATTTTGTAAAAGTATAGAAAATTAAGCTAGCTTAACGTGGGCATAAATCAAAAGGTACCGATGATTTAGTGCAGACATGTCAAGTCTATCCGCCAGTTAAAGGGGTCATTCTAAAATTATCAGTGGTGCTCATTGAGTAAAGGCTTATAAATGAAGCATAAGGCATGACATCGTGCAGTTTGTCATATCTAGTTCTGTATCAAATTTTGTCACAATATTGAAAATTTAACTAGCTTAATGTGGGCATTGGATTCGTGTCATTCTGAGCTCTATATCTTACCAATGATTAATTGCAGACATGTCAAGTTGATCGGCCAGTTAAAGTAATCATTCTAAACTTGTCATTGGTGCTTATTGTGAAAAGGCTTATAAATGAAACATAGTGCATGGCATCACACAGTTTTGGATAGATTGGATTACTTGGATGCTTTTTCATATCTATTTTTGTCTCAAATTTTGTTAAAATATAGAAAACTGAGCTATCTTAACGTGGGCATTGGATTCGTGTGATTTGGATCTCTAAATGGAAAGTTACACATGATTTAATGCGGACATGTCAAGTTGATCGGCCTGTTAAAGTGATCATTCTAAACTACTCATTGGTGCTCATTAAGTAAAGGCTTATAAATGAAGGATAAAGCATGGCATCACGCAGTTTGCGATAGATTAGATTATTTGGATGCTTTGTCGTCTGTATTTCTATTTCAAATTTTTTCAAAATATAGAAAAGTAAGCTAGTTTAAAGTGGGCATTGGATTCGTGTCATACTCAGCCCCATACCAAAATTTACGAACGATTTAGTGCGGACATGTCAAGTTGATCAGCCAGTTAAAAGGATCATTCTAAA
>JAEVFF010000018.1:950247-1017088 GCA_018901945.1 Pugionium dolabratum
CCTCTTTGAGTTTCTTGGCCTTGGCTCGGGTTAATGGTCCAGCTGGTAGTGCAAGAGCTTCTTCATGTTCAACTGGTTCATTTCTAGCCATGAGCTTCTCCTTTTGTGTGCTTTCCATGCTCGTATCATCCCCCTCCTCTTGAAAAGGATTTGACCTCAAATCTGGTTCATCTGCAATGAAAGGTACAAGATCAGATACATTGAAGCTTGAACTCACATTATACTTACCTTGAAGATCAATTTGGTAGGCATTGTTGTTGATCTTCTGAACTATCTTGAAAGGTCCATCTATTCTGGGCATAAGTTTGGATTTCCTTTCAGCTGGAAATCTTTCTTTCCTCAAGTGAATCCACACGAGGTCTCCCACCTCAAATACCATTTCACGTCTTCCTTTGTTGGCTTTCTTGCATATTGTTGGGTTCTGGCCTCAATATTCTTCCTTGCATTCTCATGGATCTGTTTAACAATCTCAGCTTTTCTTTTTCCATCAATACTAGCTCTTTCACTTAAAGGCAAAGGGGTTAGATCCATAGGAGATAAAGGATTGAAACCATACACAATTTGAAAAGGAGAATACTTAGAAGCAGAATGTACAGAATGGTTATATGCAAATTCAGCATGTGGTAAACATTCTTCCCATGTTCTAAGATTTCGTTTGATTAATGCACGCAATAAAGTGGACAAGGTTCTATTAACTACTTCAGTTTGACCATCCGTTTGTGGGTGACATGTTGTAGAGAATACCAACTTAGTTCCTAACTTAGACCAAAGAGTTTTCCAAAGGTAACTCAAGAACTTAGTGTCTCTATCAGAAACTATGGTCCTAGGCATTCCATGCAAGCGAACTACCTCTTTAAAGAACAAATTGGCTATATGCAATGCATCATCAGTCTTGTGACATGCTATAAAATGAGCCATCTTAGAGAATCTATCAACCACAACAAAGATAGAATCCTTTCCTGTCTTAGTTCTAGGCAAACCAACCACAAAGTACATTGATATGTCAATCCATGGATGAGTAGGAATGGGTAAAGGAGTGTACAAACCGTGGGGTTGAACCTTAGACTTAGCCTGTTTGCATGTGGCACACCTTGCACAGATTCTTTCTACGTCTCTCTTCATGTGTGGCCAATGGAAATGATCTTGCATAACTTTAAGGGTTTTGGCAACTCCAAAATGCCCCATCAGTCCTCCTCCATGAGCTTCCCTAACTAGCAAGTCTCGAATGGAACAGTTAGGCACACATAATCTATTATCATAAAATAGGAATCCTTCATGGCGATAGTATTTTCCTGAAGCAAACTTTTTGCTAGCAATGTATACATCTTTAAATTCAGGATCAGTTTCATATAGCTCTTTAAGCTGTTCAAAACCTAACACCTTAGCATCAAGAGTAGAGATTAAGGCATACCTCCGTGACAATGCATCTGCCACAACATTCTCTTTACCTTGTTTGTATTTAATGAGATACGGAAATGTTTCTATGAACTCAACCCACCGTGCATGCCTTTTGTTCAGCTTCTGTTGGCCCTTTAAGTGCTTAAGTGACTCATGATCAGTGTGAATCACGAACTCCTTAGGCCACAAGTAGTGTTGCCAAGTTTGCAAAGCACGGACCAAGGCATACAATTCCTTGTCATAGGTTGGATAGTTTAGGGTGGCTCCTCCAAGCTTCTCACTGAAATAGGCTATAGGTTTCTTATCCTGCATCAAAACAGCTCCAATACCTATACCAGAAGCATCACATTCTATCTCAAAAGGTTTTAAGAAAATCAGGTAAAGATAGAAGAGATGCATGTGTAAGCTTTTCTTTCAAAGCTTGGAATGAGCTTTCTTGAGCTTGTCCCCATTTGAATCCTACGTCTTTCTTGATTACTTCAGTAAGTGGGGCAGCAATAGTGCTAAAATCCTTGACAAAGCGTCTATAGAAGCCAGCCAGCCCATGGAAACTTCTCACTTCTCCTACTGTTTTTGGACTTGGCCATTCCTTAATAGCTTTGACCTTTTCCTCATCAACCTTAATACCATCTGCACTTATAACAAAGCCTAGGAACAAAATGTTATCTGTACAAAAAGTGCATTTCTTAAGATTGGCATATAGTTTTTCTTTTCTAAGAACACTTAGAACCGATGTCAAATGACTAGCATGCTCTTCTAGATTCTTGCTGTAGATTAAGATGTCATCAAATTATACTACAACAAAGACTCCTATGAATGCTCTAAGAACATGATTCATCAACCTCATGAAAGTACTAGGTGCATTTGTTAACCCAAATGGCATGACTAACCATTCATATAATTCATGCTTAGTTTTAAATGCAGTTTTCCATTCATCCCCTTCTTTCATGCGTATTTGATGGTACCCACTCTTAAGATCTATCTTAGAAAAGATTCTGGAACAATGCAATTCATCAAGCATGTCATCTAACCTAGGGATTGGATGGCGATACTTTACCGTAATGTTGTTGATTGCTCTACAATCAACACACATGCACCAGCTGCCATCTTTCTTTGGCACAAGTAGAACTGGCACAGCACAAGGACTCATGCTCTCCCTGATGTAGCCCTTCTCCATTAGCTCATTAACTTGTCTTTGCAGCTCCTTAGTCTCAACGGGGTTGGTTCTATAAGCTGGTCTATTTGGTAGTGAGGCTCCAGGTACAAAATCAATCTGATGTTCAATGCCTCTGATGGGTGGTAGCCCCTTTGGATTGTCGTCTGGAAAGACATCTTCATAATCCTGCAAAATGGAAGTCACTTCACTCGGTAATACCGGTGTAATGTTAGTTAAGCTCATGAGAGCTTCCTTATAGATAAACAAAAGAACAGGTTGTTGTGAGAAGAGAGCCTTCTTAACTCCACCAGTTCTCACAAAGAAACTTGAGTGCTTTTTGTTCTTGTTCTCACGGCCTCTGTCACTTTTGGTGCTTATGGTTTCTTTTGAAGTTCCAGCTGTTTTCCTTTGCTCCAACACGAGCTGATCTTGGTACACCTCCTGTGGTGTCATAGGGACAAGTGTGATCTTCTTACCTTTGTGTTCAAACGAGTGTTGGTTGGTGTAACCATCATGAATGACCTTTCGATCAAATTGCCATGGTCTTCCAAGCAGAATGTGGCCAGCCTCCATGGGTAAAACATCACAAAGGATCTCATCTTGGTACTTTCCAATGGTTATAGGTACCTTGACTTGGCTGCTTACCTTCATTTCGCCACACTCATTAAGCCATTGCAGCTTATAAGGCTTTGGTTGCTTGAACACTTCCAGACCTAACTTGTTTACCATAGTTTCACTAGCCACATTAGTGCAGCTGCCTCCATCAATAATGATGCTGCAAACCTTTCCTTGGACGTGGCATCTTGAGTGAAACAGGTTCTCTCTTTGCTCATGTTCTTTGGTTTTATTTTGTACGCTTAGGATTCTTCTTGTCACTAATAACTCTCCTGCCATAGGAGGTTCAAGATGCTCTTCTGAAGAATCAGAAAAGACTTCTTCTTCCTCGGATTCTATTTCACCATTATCCAACAGAAACATGATCTTCTTGTTGGTGCATTCATTCGCATAATGCCCTCTTCCTTGGCATTTGAAACACTTCACATCTCTTGTTCTAGTAGATGTAGTAGCTTCAGATTTTCCCTTGACGTCTTGAGTGGTTGTTGAAGGTTTGGAATCAACTTTAGCCATCTGTTTTCCTTCCCTTTGGTAGCTAGGCTTATTGTTAGCTGCTCCATAGCTTGGCCTAGTATAACTTTTCCTTTTTAACTGTTGTTCCACCAGTATATCTTTGTGCAACATTTCCTCTACCTCCACATAATGTTCCAGCTCCATTCTATCTTGAATGTCACGGTTAAGTCCTCCTAAAAATCTTGCCATAGTAGCTTCTCTGTCTTCTGAAATGTTTGCCCGGATCATGAGGGTTTCCAACTCCTGGTAATAGTCCTCAACACTTCGGCTTCCTTGATTGAGTCTCCTTAGCTTTTGGTGAAGCTCACGGTGGTAATGGCTGGCACAAACCTTTTCCTCATTATGGCTTTCATCTCAGCCCATGTTTCTACTGGATACTCACCATTACGTCTTCTGGAAGTCACCAATTGATCCCCCCAGCTGAGTGCATACTCATAAAATTCAGTAGCAGCTATGCGGACCTTGTTGAGCTCGGAATAGTGTTGACAATCAAACACCAGCTCGATCTTCTTCTCCCATTCCAGGTAAGTATCTGGATCATTTTTGCCATAGAATGATGGTATCTTAAGTTTAAGACCTCTTATGGTGTCATTAAGCGTCACCCTTTCTTCTCTTACACGCCTATGCCTCCTTTGGGTTCTCCTACTCCCTTCACTGCCATGACTATAGTAGGCTTCTATTTCTTCATTATGGCAATGTCTAAAGGGATTCCTGGTTCTCCTTGGACCTGCTTCAGTGTTACTATTGTTCTGAACATCATCAAGCCGCAAATGAATGGCTTCCAGCTCTACTTGTAGTACTTTCTTCATTTCTGCTACTAGAGCCTCCATTAACAAGTTTGGTGCTTCTGAAGTTTGATTTCCTCCTGACATAGCTACAAATATACTTAACAAATTCGTTAAAAATACCTGTTCTGAAAAAATATTTTCGATGGAAGATGAAGAGTTGCGAGTGTGTTATTTTCTAAACTGAAAATGAAATGGGTTGGGGTCGATTTTAATGTGATAAACTGATGTAATATTGGATAAACACAACAATGCAATTATATGAATAGGTTTTTTTCGCTTAATCAACTGATGCAAATCAATACACACAAGCTGATGCAATCTAAGCAGATGGAAATGGAGAGATATAGAGATGAGGGATAGGGATAACCAATCAGAAGTGTGCGCTCTGATACCAAATGATGCGAACCTCCCAAGGAATGCACTTCTGGATGCGGTTGAGATAGGCTTTGCAACAGAATGAATCGAAATTCAATCTGTTCAAAGGTTGTGGATTGAAGGGTCACACAGTAGTTGTGGAAAGACTACTGATTTACCAAAGATAGTAGGTTAGATATTACACACTAAGGCTACTAAATGTTGACTGAAGGATATTACACACCAACAATCAGATTAAGAAGAGAATCTCTCTCAAACTTAAGAAAAGAAGCTGTTTTTATTTGAAAAGTTGAATGATCAAGTTTACAACTGAAAGCCCCTATTTATACTATAAGGGGACGTAATATGAGGAGCCTACAACATTAAATTGGTTACAATTACAAGGGAAGACTTGACCAAAGACCTTGACCAAAGACCTTGACCAAAGACCTTGACTTCATTAACTCTTATTTTGACTATGAATGTAGACACTTTTCCCCCCTTTTGATGACGCCAATTTTGAGCATTTTAATTGAACTCCTTTTGATTTTACACAACAAATTGGGCTGGTTGTAATGTGATTCATTTGCCTCATTAAAAACCTTACCAAGAAAACCCAATGGGAGAAAACTTGGATAAGGGAAAAAGAGTACAAATGGATCACATACCCATTTGTATGATGTCTTGAGCTTGTACTAAAATCAGAGTGCTTTTAGGCACTTCTCCATTTAAGCTCAAGTGAATTTGTTGTGCATTCTCCTTGTTGAGCATGCGGCTGATTGCCTCTTTGAGTTTCTTGGCTTTGGCTCGGGTTAATGGTCCAGCTGGTAGTGCAAGAGCTTCTTCATGTTCCACTGGTTCATTTCTAGCCATGAGCTTCTCCTTTTGTGTGCTTTCCATGCTCGTATCACCAAGTAATCCAATACATAAAAAATTGTGTGATGCCATGCATTATTTTTCATGTATAAGCTTTTACTTTGTGAGCGCCAATGATCAGTTTCAAATGATAATTTTAACTCGCCGATGACTTTGTCTTGTCAGCACTAAATTGTCCATAACTTTTGATTTAGAGTTCAGAATGACACGAATGCAATGCCCACGTTAAGCTAGCTCAATTTCTATATCGTGAAAAAATTTGAGACAGAAATAGAGACGAAAAAACATATAAGTAATCCAATCTATCCAATGTGCTTGATGCCATGCATTATGCTTCATTTCTAAGCTTTTACTTAATAAGCACCAATTATCAGTTTAGAATAATCACTTTAACTGGCCGATCAACTTGACATGCACGCACCAAATTATCCGTAACTTTTAAATTAGAGCTAAGAATAACACGAATCAAATGTCCACGTTAAGCTAGCTCTATTTTCTATATTGTGACAAAATTTGAGGTAGAACTAGATACAAGAAAGCGTCCAAGTAATCCAATCTATCCAAAACTGTGTGATGCCATGCAATATGCTTCATTTATAAGCTTTTACTCAATGACCACCAATGATCATTTTAGAATGATCACTTTAACTGGCCAATCAACTTGACATGTCCACACTAATCATCCAAATTTTTTGATTTAGAGCTCAAAACACACGAATCCAATGAGCACCAATGATCATTTCAAGCTATTAATTAATGAGCAACAATGATCATTTTAGAATGATCCCTTTAACTGGCCGATCAACTTGACATGTCCACACCAATCGACTGAAATTTTTTATTTAGAGCTCAGAATTACACGAATCCAATGCTCACGTTAGCTCAATTTTCTATATTTTGACAAAATTTCAGATAGATATAGAGACGAGAAAGCGTCCAAGTAATCCAATCTATCCAAAACTGTGTCATGCCATGTATTATGCTTCATTTATAAGTCTTTACTCAATGAGCCCGATCGACTTGACATGTCCGGACTAAATCGTCCAAACTTTTGATTTAGATATCAAAACACATGAATCAACTGTGTGATGCCATGCAATATGCTTCATTTATAAGCTTTTACTCAATGACCACCAATGATCACTTTAGAATGATCACTTTAACTGGCCAATCAACTTGACATGTCCACACTAATCATCCAAATTTTTTGATTTAGAGCTCAAAACACACGAATCCAATGAGCACCAATGATCATTTCAAGCTATTAATTAATGAGCAACAATGATCATTTTAGAATGATCCCTTTAACTGGCCGATCAACTTGACATGTCCACACCAATCGACTGAAATTTTTTATTTAGAGCTCAAAATTACACGAATCCAATGCTCACGTTATCTCAATTTTCTATATTTTGACAAAATTTCAGATAGATATAGAGACGAGAAAGCGTCCAAGTAATCCAATCTATCCAAAACTGTGTCATGCCATGTATTATGCTTCATTTATAAGTCTTTACTCAATGAGCCCGATCGACTTGACATGTCCGGACTAAATCGTCCAAACTTTTGATTTAGATATCAAAACACATGAATCCAATGAGCACCAATGGTATTTTAGAATGATAACTTTAATGAGCACCAATGATCCCTTTAACTGGCCAATCAACTTGACATGTCCGCACTAGTCGTCAATAAATTTTGATTTAGAGCTCAGAATGACACGAATCCAATGCCCACGTTAAGATAGCTCTATTTTCTATATTTTCACAAAATTTTAGACAGAAATAGTAGACAACAAAGCATCCAAGTAATCCAATCTATCCAAAACTGTGTGATGCAATGCAGTATGCTGAGTTTATAAGCCTTAACTGAATGAACACTAATGATCAGTTAGCCAATCAACTTGATATGTCCGCACTAAATCGTCAGTAAGTTTTGATTTTGAGATCAGAATGACACGAATCCAGTGTCTAACTTAAGCTAGCTCATTTTTCTATATTGTGGCAAAATTTTAGATAGAAATAGGTACCACCAAGCATCCAAGAAATCCAATCCATCACAAACTGCGTGATGCCATGCACTATTTTTAATTTATAAGCTTTTCCCCAGTGAGCACCAGTGATCAGTTTAGAATGATCATTTAAAGTGGCCGATGACTTTGTCATGGCAGCACTAAATTTTCCGAAACCTTTGATTTAGACCTCAGAATGACACGAATACAATACCCACGTTAAGCTAGCTCAATTTCTATATCGTGACAAAATTTGAGACAGAAATAGAGACGAAAAAACATCCAAGTAATCTAATCTATCCAATGTGCTTGATGCCATGCATTATGCTTCATTTCTAAGCCTTTACTTAATGAGCCTCAATCATCAGTTTAAAATGATCACTTTAACTGGCCGATCAATTTGACATGTACGCACTAATTCGTCCATAACTTTTGAATTAGAGCGCTGAATGACACAAATCAAATGCCCACGCTAAGCTAGCTAAATTTTCTATATTGTGACAAAATTTGAGACAGAACTAGTTACGATAAAGCATCCAAGTAGTCCAATCTATCCAAAATGGTGTGATATCATGCAATATGCTTCATTTATAAGCCTTTACTCAATGAGCACCAATGATCATTTTAGAATGATCACTTTAACGGGCCGATCAACTTGACATGTCCACACTAATCGTCCGAATCTTTTGACTTAGATCTCAGAATTACATGAATCTAGCTCAATTTGAGAGAGATATAGAGACGAGAAGGCGTCCAATTAATCCAATCTATCCAAAATTGTGTGATGCCATGCATTATGCTTCATTTATAAGTCTTTACTCAATGCGCACCAATGATCACTTTAGAATGACCATTTTATTTGACAGATCAACTTGACATGTCCGGATTATATCGTCCGAAACATTTGATTTAGAGCTCAAAACACACAAATCCAATGAGTACCAATGATCATTTTAAGCTATTATTTAATGACCACCAATGATCATTTTAGAATGATCACTTTAACTGGCCGATCAACTTCACATGTCCGTACGAAATCGTCTGTAACTTTTGATTCAGAGCTCATAATGACACGAATCCAATGCCAACGTTAAGCTAGCTCAATGTTTCTGTATTTTGATAAAATTTGAGTCAGAAATAGAGACGACAAAACGTCCAAGTAATCCAATCTATCGCAATATGCTTGATGCCATGCTTTATGCTTCATTTATAAGCATTTATTTAATGAGCACCAATGATCAGTTTAGAATGATCACTTTAAATGGCCGATCAACTCGACATGTCTGCAATAAATCGTTCGTAACTTTTGATTTAGAGCTCGGAATGACACGAATCCAATGCATACATTAAGCACGCTCAATTTTCTATATTTTGACAAAATTTGAGAGAGAAATAGAGACGACAAAGTGTCCAAGTAATCCAAGCTATCCAAACTGCTTGATACCATGCATTACGCTTCATTTATAAGCATTTATTTAATGAGCACCAATGATCAGTTTGGAATGATCACTTTAACAGGCCGATCAACATGACATGTCCACACTAAATTGCCCGTGACTTTTGATTTAGAGCTTATAAACACATGAATCTAATGCCCTCGTTAAGCTAGCTCAATTTTCCATATTGTAACAATATTTTATACCGAAATAGATACGACAAAGTGTCCAAGTAATCCAATCCATCACAAACTGTGTGATGCCATTCTTTGGGCTTTATTTATAAGTCTTTACTTAATGAGCACCAATGATCAGTTTTGAATGATCACGTTAACTAGCCGATCAACCTGACATGTATGCACAAAATTGTACGTAACTTTTGATTTAGAGCTCAGAAACACAAGAATCAAATGCCCATGTTAAACTAGCTCAATTTTCTATATTGTAACAAAATTTGAAACAGAAATAGAGATGACAAAGCGTCCAAGTAATCCAATCTACCCAAAACTATGTGATGTCATGCATTATGCTTCATTTATACACCTTTACTCAATGAGCACTAACGATCAGTTCAGAATGATCACTTTAACTGGCCGATCAACTTGAAATGTCCAAACTAAATCATCCTTAACTTTGATTTAGAACTTAGAATGACACGAATCCAATACCCATGTTAATCTAGCTCAATTCTCTATTTTTAGACAAAATGTGAGACAGAAATAGGGACGACAATGCGTCCAAGTAATCCAATCTATCCCAAACTTCTTGCTGCCATGCATTATGCTCCATTTATAAACCTTTATTTAATGAGCACCAATGATTAGTTTAAAATGATCACTTTAATTGGCCGATCAACTTGACATGTCCGCACTAAATCATCTGTAACTTTTGATTTAGAGCTCCGAATGACACGAATCCAATGCCCATGTTAAGGTAGCTTAATTTTCTGTATTTTGACAAAATATGAGACAGAAATAGGGACGACAATGTGTCCAAGCAATCCAATCTATCCCAAACTGCTTGATGCCATGAATTATGCTTCATTTATAAGACTTTATTTAATGAGCACCAATGATCAGTTTAGAATGATCACATTAACTAACCGATCAACTTGACATGTCCGCACTAAATCATCTGTAACTTTTTATTTATAGCTCAGAATGACACGAATCCAATGCCCACGTTAAGATATCTTAATTTTCTATATTATAACAAAATTTGAAACAGAAATAGAGACGACAATGCATCCAAGTAATCCGATCTATCCCAAAATGCGTGATGCCATACTTTATGCTTCATTTATAAGCCTTTACTTAATGAGCATCATTGATCTGTTTAGAATGATCACTTTAAATGGCCGATCAACTCTACATGTATGCACTAAATCGTCTGTAACTTTTGATTTATAGCTTAGAAACACATGAATCCAATGCCCACGTTAAGCTAGCTCAATTTTCTATATTGTAACAAGATTTGAGACAAAAATAGATACGACAATGTGTCCAAGTAATCCAATCTATCCAAAACTGTGTGATGCCATGCATTATGCTTCATTTGTATGCCTTTACTCAATGAGCACTAATGATCAGTTTAGAATCACTTTAACTGGCCGATCAACTTGACATGTCCACACTAAATCATCCATAACTTTTGATTTAGAGCTCAGAATGACATGAATCCAATGCCCACGTTAATCTAGCTCAATTCTCTACTTTTTGACAAAATGTTAGACAGAAGTAGGGACGACAAAGCATCCAAGTAACCCAATATATTCAAAACAGCTTGATGCCATGCATTATGCTTCATTTATAAGCCTTTATTTAATAAGCACCAATGATCAGTTTAGAATGATCACATTAAATGGCCGATCAACTTGACATATCCCCACTAAATAGTGTGTAACTTTTGATTTAGAGCTTGGAGTGACACGAATCCAATGCCTACGTTAAGCAAGCTCAATTTTTAATATTTTGACAAAATTTGAGAAAGAAATAGAGACGGCAAAGCATCCAAGAAATAAAATCTATCCAAACTGTTTGATGCCATGCATTATGCTTCATTTATCAGCATTTCTTTAATGAGCACCAATGATCAGTTTAGAATGATCACTTTAACTTGCCGATCAACTTGACATGTCCACACTAAATCGTCCATAACTTTTGGTTTAGAGCTTAGAAACCCATGAATCCAATGCCCATTTTAAGCTAGCTCAATTTTCTATATTGAAACAAAATTTGAGATAGAAGTAGATACGACAAAGTGTCCAAGTAATCTAACCTATCCAAAACTGTGTGATGCCATGCATTATGCTTCATTTATACACCTTTCACTCAATGAGCACTAATGATAAGTTTAGAATGATCATTTCAACTGGTCAATCAACCTGACATGTCCACAATAAATCATACATAACTTTTGATTTAGAGCTCAGAATGACACGAATACAATGCCCACATTAATCTAGCTCAATTTTCTATATTTTGACTTAATTTGAGACTGAAATAGTGACGACAAGGCGTCCAAGTAATCCAATCAATCCAAACTGCTTGATGCCATGCATTATGCTTCATTTATAAGCCTTTGTTTAATGAGCACCAATGATCAGTTTAAAATGATGCCTTTAAATAG
Organism: Pugionium dolabratum; assembly: GCA_018901945.1. NCBI lineage: Eukaryota > Viridiplantae > Streptophyta > Magnoliopsida > Brassicales > Brassicaceae > Pugionium > Pugionium dolabratum. The sequence goes on from JAEVFF010000018.1 coordinate 962,023, forward strand.
CCAATCAACTTGACATGTATGCACTAAATGGTCTGTAACTTTTGATTTAGAGCTCAAAAACAAACGAATCAAATGCTCACGTTAAGCTCGCTCAATTTTTTTCAATGATTTTAACTGGCCGATCAACTTGACATGTCCACAATAAACCGTCTGTAATTTTTGATTTAGAGCTCAGAATGACAAAAATTCAATGCACACGTTAAGCTATCTCAATTTTATATATTGTAACAAAATTTGAGACTAAAATAGATATGACAAAGCATACAAATAATCATATCTATCCAAAACCGTGTGATGCCATGCATTATCCTTCTTTTAGAAGCCTTTACTCAATGAGCACCAATGATCAGTTTAGAATGATCACTTTAACTGACCGATCAATTTGAAATGTCAGCACTAAAGCGTCCGTAACATTTGATTTAGAGCTCAGAAACACACGAATCAAATGCCCACGTTGAGGTAGCTCCATTTTCTATATTGCAACAAGATTTGAGACATAAATAGATACGGCAATCTATCCGAGTAATCCAATCTATCCAAAACTGTGTGATGCCGTGCATTATGCTTCATTTGTACGCCTTTACTGAATGAGCACTAATGATCAGTTTAGAATCACTTTAACTGGCCAATCAACTTGACATGTCCACACTAAATCATCCATAACTTTTGATTTAGAGCCCAGAATGACATGAATCCAATGTCCACGTTAAGCTAGCTCAATTCTCTATTTTTTGAAAAAATGTGAGACAGAAGTAGGGACGACAAAGTGTCCAAGTAATCCAATCTATTCAAAACTGCTTGATGCCATGCATTATGCTTCATTTATAAGCCTTTATTTAATAAGAACTAACGATCAGTTTAGAATGATCACATTAAATGGTTGATCAACTAGACATATCCGCACTAAATAGTCTGTAACTTTTGATTTAGAGCTCGGAATGACACAAATCCAATGTCTACGTTAAGCGAGCTCAATTTTCAATATTTTGACAAAATTTGTGAAAGAAATAGAGACGAAAAAGTGTCAAAGTAATCTAATATATCCCAAAATGCGTGATGCCATGCTTTATGCTCATTTATAAGCCTTTACTTAATGAGCAACATTGAACATTTTAGAATGATCACTTTAACTGGCCATTCTTTAGGCTTTATGTATAAGTCTTTACTTAATGAGCATCAATGATCAGTTTTGAATGATCACTTTAACTAGCCGATTAACTTGACATGTACGCACAAAATTGTCTGTAACTTTTGAATTAGGGCTCAAAAACACACGAATCAAATGCCGACGTTAAGCTAGTTCAATTTTCTATATTGTAACAAAATTTGAAACAAAAATAGAGAGGACAAAGCGTTGAAGTAATCCAGTCTATCCAACAATGCGTGTTGCCATGCTTTATGCTCATTTATAAGCCTTTACTTAATGAGCAACATTGATCATTTTAGAATGATCACTTTAACTGGCCGATCAACTTTACATGTATGCACTAAACCGTCCATAACTTTTGATTTAGAGCTTAGAAACACATGTATCCAATGCCCACATTAAGGTAGCTAAATTTTCTATATTTTGACATAATTTGGGACGGAAATAGAGACGACAAAACATCCAAGGAATCAAATCTATCCAAACTGCTTGATACCATGCATTATGCTTCATTTACAAGCATTTATTTATTGAGCACCAATGATCAGTTTAGAATGATCATTTTCACTTGCCGATCAACTTGACATGTCCAGACTAAATGATCCGTAAATTTTGATTTAGAGCTCGAAATTACAAGAATCCAGTGCCCATGTTAAGCCAGCTCAATTTTCTATATGGTGACAAATTTTGGAACATAAATAGATACGAAAAAGCATTGAAATAATCCAATCTATCCCAAACTGCGTGATGCCATTCTTTAGGCTTCATTTATAAGCCTTTACTTAATGAGCACCAATGATCAGTTTTGAATGCTCACTTTAACTGGCCGATCAACTTGACACATCCACACTAAATAGTCCGTAACTTTTGATTTAGAGCTCAGAATGACATGAATCCAATGCCCACGTTATGCTAGCTCAATTCTCTATTGTTTTTACAAAATGTGAGACTGAAATAGGGACGACAAAGCGTCCAAGTAATCCAATCTATCCCAAGCTGCGTGATGTCATGCATTATTTTTCATTGATAAGCTTTTATTTAATGAGCACCAATGATCAGTTTGGAGTGGTCATTTTAACTCGCCAAAAATCAACTTGTCATGTCTGCACTAAATCATCTATAACTTTTGATTTATAGCTCTGAATGACACAAATCCAATACCCACATTAAGCTAGGTTAATTGTCTATATTGTAATAAAATTTGAGACAGAACTACATAGGAAAAAACGTCCAAATAATCCAATCTATCCAAAACTACGTGATGCCATGCTTTATGCTTCATTTATAAGCCTTTACTTAACGAGCACCAATGATCAGTTTAGAATGATCACTTTAACTGGCCATTCAACTTGACATGTCCACACTAAATCATACGTAGCTTTTGATTTAGAGCTCTGAATGACACGAATCCAATGCCCACGTTCAGTTAGATCGGTTTTCTATATTTTAACAAAATTTGAGAATAAATAGAGATGACAAAACATCCAAGTAATCCAATCTATCCAAGCTGTTTGATGCCATGCATCATACTTCATTTATAAGCCTTAGCTTAATCAGCACCAATGATTAGTTTAGAATGATCACTTTAACTATCCATTCAACTTGACTTGTCCGCACTAAATCGTGTTTAACTTTCGATTTAGCTAGAGCTCAAAAACACATGAATCCAATGACCACGTTAGCCTAGCTCAATTTTCTATAGAGGAATTACTTCAAATACCCTACATTTTAGTCGATATTATTACTTTACCAGCCAAAAAACATGTTTTACTACACTACCCTATATTGTGTGGAAAAAGTCATTTTTACCCTTTTAATTAAAAACATAAATAAAATAAATTTTGATTTTTAATTAATTAAAATTTGAGATTAATTTTTAATTAGTTAATTTTAAATGGGAGGAAAATATTGGAAACTGATTCGACAGTTTCCAATATCTTCCCCATTATGACACTTCTTCTCTCTCTCTTCTCTCTCTCTTCTCTCTCTTCTCTCTCTCTTCTCTTGTCGACGATTATCTCTTGCCGTGTTCTCTCTTCTCTTGCCGTTGATTTACTTTCCGTTGTTTTCTCGCCCTCTCGCCATCTTCCTCTCTCCATTTTGCTGTGTTTCCTCTTGCATTTCGCGGTAAGTTTCTCTTGTTTCATCTCGGGTTTTTCTTTCGTCATCTAATCTTTTCGGTTTTATCTTCTTTTTTCTTCTCCGTTGTCGCCTCCTCATCGTCTTAACGCTGTTATATGACGTGACTCCCCACATTCGCCGTGACTCACCGTGACTCTCTCAAGGTAATATTTTCGTTTAGGGTCTTTCCATTTTTGTGGTTTTGTTTCGTTTTCCGATTTCGCATGCCATTTCATCTTCCACCGTAACCCGCAAAATTGGGTTGCAAAATCGTGTGCGAAGTCGTGTGCGAAATGGTGTGCAAAATCGGAAAACTCAGTCGTTGTTTGTGTTTTTGTCGGATTTTTAGTACGTTTTACTGAAATATCGTATAAAATTTTTCAAAATGTATGACGGATTTATCAGATAGTTTTCGCAGATTTATGATATACAGTGGCAGATCTATGATTTTTATAGTCAAAGATTTATGTTAATACACTGACAGACTTATTAATTTTATTGCATTCCACGGCAGAGTTAGGTCATATATGACTGACTTATTGTCATTTAGTGGCAAAGATATATTATGTTTATATATGAGAATTTGGTAGACTCATACTTAAATTGCAGCGAACTTGTTAAATATATATATGGCAGATTTAAGTCAAGAAAAACATAGATTTATAACTGACTTATTGTCATTCCCCAGTAGATTTAGGGTTTTCTGTCTTTTCGAATTCCATTTTTGCGGTTTTGATTTGTTTTCCAATTTCGCATGCCTTTCTCTCTTCCATCGTAACCCGCAAAATCGTCTTGCAAAATTGTGTTCGAAATCGTGTGCGAAATTCTTTCCACACTCGTTGTTTGTGTTTTTGTCGGATTTTTAGTGCAATCCTTTCTACTGCGTTTTTACTGAAAATTTTTTTTTAGAAATGTATAACAGATTTATCAGGCAGTTTACGCAGATTTATGATTTTCAATGGCAGATATATGATTATATTGTGACAGACTTATAAATTGTATTAATGAACGTGGCAGATGTAGTTGGAGGAAATTTTACACTTATGGCTGACTTATAGTTAGTTGATGGCAGACATATACTATGTTTAGATAAAATATGCATGGCAAATTTAGGTCAAACACGCATTAGCGACTAACTTATACATAAAATATGCATGGCAGAACGCCGATGTGTAGCAGACTTATGGTCAAATAGGCAGACTTATATTCCCAAGATTTCTAAATACGGCTGACTTATAACTACATAGCGATAGACTTGTACTTAACAAACAATTTGAATTTTATTGCTTTTCAAAATTTCGAAGATGTCTGAAGAAAAAAATTATCCCCGAAGACTCTATGAAGAAGGAAAAGCCCCTATTCAAAACAAAAGCATGAACCACAACTGCTTATTGGGTAATCTTGCTTCGGTTAGGGAAGCAATAGGAACCAATGTGTGTAATGCGTTGAGGGAGTCAGCTGTTGGAGTTAATGTCAAGCTGGTTGACAGTAACTATGTCTTGTCTGGAAAGACTGTTCATTATTTTCTAACGCTTCAGTTGGCAGTGAAGAAGTACCATGAGATATGGTCGTTAGTTGGTGGCCAACCTATAAGGTTTTCCTTACACGAGTTTGCAGAGATCACTAGCTTAAACAGTGATCCTATCCCGAAAGAAGAATTGAACGTTGAGTATAGGGAATTCTGTAAGTTAATAGACGTTGGTGAAGGGGATGGTCCGACTTACGATGAATTAGTTTTAGCATTGCAAAGATGTAGAACTTGGAGTTTTGAACAGAGAAGAATGTTGGGATGGTTGTTTGTTCTTTCTGTTGGAATATATGGTTTGCATCATAATTGTAGAATACCGCTTGAAGCTGCCAAGCGGGTTGTTGATGTCGAAGCTTTTGAAAGTTACCGTTGGGGTCGTATTGGGTTCATAGAGTTGGTAGACTCTATCAAGGTTGTCACATATGGCAACAATTCTTACACTGTTCATGGTTGTGTTCATGTGCTGCTTTTTGGATTTACGAGTCAGTAGCGGCATTTGGCGAGCGTTTTGGCAACAAGATAGAAGGCGCTGAGGTACCCTTGCTGGCATGGGGCGGATCAAGACCAAGAACAAGCTTTGAGGTTGTGATCGAGAAGGAAGTAGAGACGTATGGAGAGGTACATTTTTTTAGACAAAAGTAACTTATTTTTACTATGGGCAGATTTAGTTGAGAAGATCCCATAATTACATCTGACTTATGATCATTTAATGATAGACTTATGATCACTTAATGACAGACTTATGATCACTTAGTGACAGACTTATGATCAATTAGTGACAGACTTATGATCACTTAGTGACAAACTTAATTATTAAGTTCATGACAATAAATAGGTATAACTTATGCTCATTTGAAGGCAGACTTAGGTATTAAATTCTTGACATTAAAATGTCGTTGTGGCAGATTTAGGTTAATTTATTCAGATGATCTTCGAATTTATGTATACTACGGCAGACTTAAAGTCAATATATGACTGACTTATGGTAATTAAAAAGTTGACTTCTAATGTTGATCACTTAATTTCAGGTTCAAGCTAGAAACCTCATACTGAAGCCTGAGGAGGAGATTTTCCCCGAGTGGGATGACGATGTGATCGATGAAGAGCTACATAATCTGGTCGATGACTTGATGAAAAACCGCTCAATACCATCAAATTGGGATGCTGTGAATAAGCAGAAGAAGCGGAGGCATCGTAACAACGACCATGCTGATGATTTGGTTTTGGAGGATAAAACCAAAAATGCAAAGGAGAAAAAAACAACCACAACGGTTAGTTTCTTTTTCAATCAATTTGAGAAGTTGGATTCAATATGTTGCTAACTATATTTACATATCAAATTATAGGTTTGTACAGAAGGAAGAGATGAGGGGCAGGCAAAGGGGAAATCCTTCGATGTCGATGATGGGGTTTCTGGTTTAATTCTGTTAGTCGAAAAACTTTATGAAAAATTTGACACCATGGAAAAGAACATTGGTGAAAAAATATTTGAAAGTGTTAACTCTCTTGAGAATAGGTTAGGCACGAAGATTGGTACCCTAGAGAGTGAGGTTAAAGATCTCAAGGGTCTTATTCAAACCGCTCCTCCTCCGAAGGAAAAATAACACTCAAACGCCGGAGCTGAAGATGAGGGGAATAGCAATGCCCCGGTATGTGCTTGAATAAATGCGATGGAAGACCTAGTTATACCAGAAATCCTTGAATAAATGCGATGGCAGACTTAGGTATACGAGAAAAATAAGTTTTGCCACTTTTATCATCGTGTGGCAGATGTTTGGTTATGAATTTGTGACTAACATTTTTAACTTTGCGAGATATTTATGGAAAAATAAGATTTTGAAAATGGCAGACATATTGATTAATTATGACAGACTTATTTAAATTTGGTGGCTTACATATTGCTATATTAGGGCGAACATATAGTGTAGTTAAATAATGTGGCAGACTTAATGTTGAATAAAATAACAACATTTGTTCTTATTTTTGTGACAGGATTGGCAGGTGAAAGAGAAGATCACCTCACAAGATGACTTCCATGTACTCTATGTTGTTAAAGCTCCCAAAACAAAAACTCCAGAAGGGAAAAAGCGCAAGATTCCGGAGAATGTTGATACTGAGAAATCAAAGTTCACAGGAGTTACGTACGACAGGATGACCACTCGAAGGTCAGCCAAGATGATTGGCACACCATTTGCTCCTCAATTGCGTGATGACTCTGATGTTTGTGATGTGACAAAGGAAGTGAGAGAGGAGGAACTCAGAATGTGTTCTACGTCAAGTGGAAAATCCCAATCCACTGGCAAAAAAAAACTGAAGGTAGCAGGTGATGCCTTAGATGCACTCGTTGCTAAATTACGAGGCGAGAACATTCGTACACGTCCGATACGAGTTCCCCAATTGAGTCATACTCAAGTACCTCCATTTGTCGGGAATTCGACAATGAAGAGAGTTATTCAGAAAGAAAAACTTTCTAAGGCTGCATACGATCCATTTGAGCCTATTGATTCAAAAAAACTTAACGCTTTGCAGCAATTCATTCGTGAACAGGAGTAAGTAGACAACCATATTTTCAGTTTTAGGACAGATATAGTTATTTAGTATACCATAGTAAATAATATATGATGGCTGACATATGATATTTATAATGTTAGATTATGACACATCTATTATAGGAGTAGTGTTAGTGTTATTTAATGGCAGGCATAAGAATATATTACGACAGATATAGTTATATACTATAGCAGAGTTAATGATATAAGATAGTATATATATATGATAATGTATTGTTATATTATGGCAGATATATCATAGGTATTATATTATTTAATGGCAGAGATAATACTATAATAGGGCAGATATAGTTTTTAGTATAGCAGAGTTAATAATATGTAATGGCAGATATATGGCAGATATATGATATATTATATTATAGCAGATATATGATATATTATATTATAGCAGATATATGATAGGTGTAGTGTTTATATTATAGCAGATATGTGATAGATGTAGTGTTATATTATGGTAGATATATGATAGATGTAATGTTATATTATGGTAGATATATGATAGATGTAGTGTTATATTATGGCAGATATATATTAGCAAACTTGTTCTAACGTTATTACAAATTTTAGGGAGCAACCTATCTCGATAGTCGATTCTGAAGTCGAGTTTTACAAGATTATAATTACTCCGTGGAAGGAATGGAGTAGCAGTACTTACGGGTGGCTTGCTACAGAGGTATTCAATATATTCAAGAACTCTTTATTTCAAGAAATTGTGCTTGCTATGCTAAACAAACGGTTAAACTCTCTTTTGCAGCATCTTTCAGCTTGCATGACTATGCTCCGCAGAAGACAAATGCGGAATCCATCACCGTTAAAATCTGATCGAATTGCTTTTTTGGACCAATGGTTTGTGGGTAGTTGGGTTCATGACTATTCCCAGTTCGAAATAGACCCACAGAATTTTCTGTTCCGATCAGCATATTCGCATGTCTTCAATGGCCAAACTCCTAATGAAAGCCAAACAAACAAGAAGTGGTTTATAGATGTGGATCACTTGTTTTTTTTCAGAACGTCAAAGCATCGCACAAGATAGCTATTCACGTCAACCTGATTAAAGAGAAGGTATTTGTCTATGATTCCATATTGTACATGACGACTGACAAGGAAATCATAGAAGCATGCAGGCCTTTCACGAGGATGCTCCCTGCAATGTTAAACTCCTTCGTACCGCCTCAGGTCAGGAAGAGAAGCACCAAACAGTTTGCGTGCCATCGATACAAAAATGACGATTGTGGTGTGTTTGCGTTCAAGTACATTGAATGCCTAGCTTTGGGATTACCATTCGATGGTCTAAGCGACAGCAACATTCAAGCCATACGGGAGAAACTAGGAGCTGATTTATTTAACGAGGTACCGAATTCGACATTCGATCTTTCTGATCCACTACCTCGAGGTGAATACGATGATAGGGTACCACTAATGTCCAGTACCCAACCCTAGGCAGACTTATGGCGTTTTGGCAGACATTTTGACTAAATTCCCACATTGCGACAGACTTGTTATCCCAATTTCTAACATGTGGCAGACTATTTAAGTTCGATTACGTAGCAAACTTATGTTTTATTATCTATTTCTCTGCATACTTATGTATTTCACGATAAAGTTATTAATTCTCGTTTGGTATTATGGCAGACTTATGATATGATTTTATCAACTCAAGCCATGCAAGAAAAAGTAGGAGAACATCCAAAAACGTCTGACGATATATCAAAACACGAAGATCAAGCAGACTTTTAACTACAGCATGGCAGATTTTTCACTTTCGTAACTGAATGTGGCGGAGTTATCTAAGTTTGTTCCAGATTTATGAACTAAGTATTTAAAATTTTTTTACAAATTAGCAGTACAACTTTTACAATTATGTCCAACTTGTTTACAACGCGAACAAGTATACTCCTTTTTGCGACGTTTTTGTCCACTGAAATTTCTAAAGTGGACTTCATTCGCCCACTCTTTGGTCTACCAGGTTGTTGACGAACCAGAGGTGGCAAACACACATGAGCGAGAACTTCTTCAGGTGCAGGCAAAGTTGCATCAATAGGCATAACAGAGCCACTGTAAGCATTAATCAAGTAATCCTTATAGTAGTACGGATGACAAAGCGAAATTGGTTTTACTTTCCTTAAGTCTGCCGCTGCAATCGCATGCACACATGGTAATTTCTCATACTCAAACCTACGACATGTACATTTTTTGTCAAGCAAATTGACAACCTCCAAAGAATAACCGTTGGTGACTTCAATGTGGTGGGCATCGACTTCTTGCAGCGTTAGCATTTTAGCATGAATTACCCGAGCCTGAAATAGAAGAAATAAGTAATTTATGTGACAAATTCATTACGTAAAGAACTAAAATCAGAAACTTACAGCCAATAATTTTTCAACACCACGAGTAAGCATTGTATTCATTGCATTTGCATCATTCCTCCGAGAATAAAACCATCTAGTCATCATTGATCTAATCTCTTCTAATAAACGTACGATCGGCAAACTTCGAGCAGATGATAAAACCTTATTAATTGACTCTGCGATATTGGTAGTTGTGATGTTGTATCTATTTCCTGGGAAATGGACTCTAGACCACATGCGTATATCGCCCTGTTGTAGGTAACTATGTAGAGTGGGGTTTAGCGCTCCAATCTCAGCAAAAATAGTTTCAAATTCTTGAAGTTGAAAACAATTAGCCGCTTTCTTTACCAATTTGAAAGCAGCTCCACCTTTATAACGGACAATAATATTCTTATACAGATGATACGTGCAAATTCCACGACTCGCCCTCGGATAGATATTACCTATTGCTTTTCCGATTGACTTGTGACGATCCGAAATAATTGCAAGTTCCTCATTGTCAGGAATCACAAAACTAAGATGCTGAAAAAACCATTCCCAAGATGCATCGTTTTCAGTATCAACAATTGCAAAAGCAATTGGAAATATCTGAAAATTCCCATCTTAAGGTGACGTTGTGAGAAGGGTCCCTTTGTTACCTTGCAAGACAGTGCCATCAACAACCACAACTTTTCTCATAAAAGGAAATCCAGTAAGTGTAGCACCAAATGATAGAAATAGGTATTTGAACCTTTGATCCTTATCAACTTCAAGTTGGTTGTAAGTTCTTGGGTTTGCTCTTTTAAGTTAGGTAATTCCTCATATCCTTTTTCCGAAGTTCCAGTAACCAACTCTCTCGCACAGTGTAACGTCCTATGAGCCTTCCAGTAGTAAATCTGTAAAAATCATAGGAAATCACTCAATCAGCGTAAAAGTAAGTTTGCCATGAATATAACATTGATAAATTAAGTCAAATACATCAAGGTAAAAGTAAGTCTGTCATGATTATAACATTGATAAATTAAGTCAACCACATCAATGTAGTAATAAGTCAGTGTAAAAGTAAAACTCCGTTGTAACTAAATCAACGTAGTAATAAGTCTGCTATAATGAAATCTAATCAAAGTAATCATAAGTCTGCCATACTGATATTGTATCTACGCAATAATGAATTAAAACTCGGTTGTAACTATATCAAAGTAATCATAAGTTTGCCATAATGGTATTGTATGTACGCAGTAATGAAGTAACACTCTGCCATAAATCTATGGAAAATCAGTGATCAGAGAACAATAAATCCGCCATATACAACCGAAAGTCTGCCTCAAAAATTTTTAGTACCTTTATACCAAATCTCTTGTTAAGAGCTACTGCTATGTGAGTGGGCTTAACCGTGGGACCAACCCCGCCAAGATAATCCTTGTATAACGAACCAAGTACTTCTGGTGTAGCTTGGCGAGAACGTTCTAATCGTTCTGTTACCGAACAAGTATGGTCTACAACATATTTACGGATGAAAAACTCTCCTCCACTGTCTATTGTAGAAGCTCTTACTCTCCACGAGCATCCCTTTATCCAACATCTAACAGTCAATATCGTCGGTTCAGAACGGTCGACAACAAAATCAAAGCGATTCAAGACATAAAGAATTTTCAATCGTGTTTCTAACACCTCTTTTGTTGGATATCGTTGTCCAACCCGTATGTTAAGAGACTCCAACTCCATCTTAACAAAATCATGATTGACAAGCATTTCTTTATCTGTCGAAACTGTCAACATACTTCTTTTTTTGATTGGTAAAGTTGGTGAAGTCTCATCTTCACTTGGAGGCTTTCCGTAAGCACTAAAATCTTCATCATCCGAGCTCGCACCATCGGAATCATCACAATAATCAAACCTACACTCATTCTCACCATCTTCGTTCTCGAAGTTCATGAAATCGGGTTGCGAATCCACCTCATGCTCTATTGAGTGTTTCTCTCCCTTTATGTCTTCACGGTACTGAACGTCATCTCCAAAACCTTGCTATTCCCATTCCATTTGCGAATTTTTTTTCTCGTTAACGACAATCCAAAGCCGTAGCGGATCAGATTTCGATTGTGATAAAAATGCATGAAACAATCAAGAATTTTTAACAATTACTGGAGGTGTATCGTGAGGTAGTCTTTGGAGCTTTTTTTTGAAAACATGTAGCTCAATTCTAGCTCACAAAATCTCTTGTCGAAATCAAAATCTTCGTAAACCATATCAATAAATTCACTGTACCTCGTAGCTTCACTCGCATGTAAAAGTCGACATCCTTTCTCGTTATCGGCGACAAAGACCCACTTATTTTTTTCCATCTTCCATCGACCACAAACAAGGATAATCTCTTCCATGACTTCTTTGTTAACTTCTTTGTTAACTCCCAAAAAATTGTGTACAAATGCCGCAAAATTTGGGTCTGAAAAAAGCTTTCTCGCGACAATGGAGGTGAACGGCGGCAACCCTAATTTAGGTTTGAGACGCTGGGGTTTTCACGGAATATTCGATTTTGGAGGGACCTACTCTGAAATTACGAAGCAATGTTATGAAAACCTGCCATAAAACTAGTTACATAAATCTGCCACTTAAACTCTGTCGGGTTCGTTAGGGTATTCTAGTAAACTTTTTCCGGAATCATTTCTTATGAAACTCTGCGGTTTAAGTCAATAAATTTGCAATTTTCCATAAGTCCGCCGCGCCATTTACGAAAGTCTGTCATATCGTCATGGTATCTTAGTCATTTAATCCAAATTTCATCAGATAATAAGTCAGTGGTAAAAAGGAAATTATTACATAAATCTGTCGCCATTATGGAGCCATAAGTCTGCCAATCTTTCATAAATTAACCGATATTTTCAATAATCTGCTGTAATTGTTTGATAAGTCTGCCAGATTTTACAGAAGTCCGCCGTTATCCATAAATCTGCCACATCGGCATTGTTAATAGTCTACTGAACCATAAGTCAGCAGGAAAACTCTACCAACGCCAATGTCAGCCACAGTAAATCAGCCATGGGTGTAATAACTGCCATAAAAACATAGGCATATTTATTTGACAGATTTTCATAATACTATAGCTGAAATAATAAAATATTATTATTTTTGCTGATGTGGAAATTCGAAAATAATGGCATAACTGTAATTACGTTTTTCCTATCAAAGGGGCATAAGGGCAGTTTCGGTACGGAAAGTATTCTAGTAATTAAAAAACTTTGTAGGGTAGAATAGTAAATACGCATATTTCTTAGGGTAGATTAGTAAGTCTCCCATTGTCTATATTATAACAAAATTTGAGACACAAATAGATACCACAAAGCGTTCAAGTAATCCAACCTATCCAAGACTGTGTGATGTCGTGCATTATGCTTCATTTATAATCCTTTACTCAATGAGCACCAATAATCAGTTTAGAATGATCACTTTAACTGGCCGATCAACTTGACATGTATGCACTAAATCATCTATAACTATTGATTTAGAGCTCACAATGACACGAATCCAATGCCCACGTTAATCTGGCTCAATTTTCTATATTTTCACATAATTTGAGAGAGAAATAGAGATGACAAAGCGCCCAAGTAATCCGATCTATCCAAACTGCTTGATGCCATGCATTATGTTTCATTTATAAGCCTTTACTTAATGAGCACCAATGATCAGGTTAAAATGATCACTTTTACTGGCCGATCAACTTGACATGTTCGCACAAAATCATCTGTAACTGTTGATTTAGAGCTCAGAATGACACGAATCCAGTGCCCACATTAAACTAGCTCAATTTTCTATATTGTGAAAAAGTTTGAGACAAAAATTGATACGACAAAGCGCCCAAGTAATCCAATCTATCCAAACTGCTTGATGCTATGCATTATGTTTCATTTATAAGCCTTTACTTAATCAGCACCAATGATCAGTTTAAAATGATCACTTTTACTGGCCGACAACTTAAAATGTTCGCACTAAATCATCTGTAACTTTTGATTTAGAGCTCAGAATGACATGAATCCAGTGCCCACATTAAACTAGCTCAATTTTCTATATTGTGAAAAAATTTGAGACAAAAATTGATACGACAAATTTTCCAAGTAATCCAATCCATCCCAAACTACGTGATGCCATGCATTATGCTTCAATTATAAGCCTTGACGTAATGAGCACCAATGATTAGTTTAGAATGATTACTTTAACTGTCCACTCAACTTGACATGTCCACACTAAATCGTGTTTAACTTTCGATTTAGCTAGAGCTCAGAAACACACGAATCCAATGACCACGTTAAGCTTGTTCAATTTTTTATATTATAACAAAATTTGAGACACAAACAGATACGACAAAGCGTCCAAGTAATTCAATCTATCCAAAATTGTGTGATGCCATGCATTATGTTTCATTTATAAGCCTTTACTCAATGAGCACTAATGATCAATTTACAATGATCAGTTTACAATGATCACTTTAACTGGCCAATCAACTTGACATGCCCACACTAAATTTGAAACTTTTGATTTAGAGCTCAAAATGACATAAATCCAATTGCCACGTTAATTTAGCTCAAGTTTCTATATTTTGACATACTTTGAGACATAAATAGAGACAACAAAGCACCCAAGTAATCCAATCTATCCAAACTGCTTGATGCCATGCATTATGCTTCATTTATAAGCCTTTACATAATGAGCACCATTGATCAGTTTAGAATGAGAACAGAATGACACGAATCAAGTGCCCACATTAATATAGCTCAATTTTCTATATTGTGACAAATTTTGAGATAAAAATAGATACGGCAAAGCATTCAAGTAATCCAATACGTCCCAAACTGCATGATGCCATGCATTATTTTTCAGTTATAATCTTTTACTCAATGAGCACCAATGATAAGTTTAGAATGATCATTTTAACTGGCCGATGATTTTGTCATGTCGACACTAAATTGTCCTTATCTTTTGATTTATAGCACCGAATGATACGAATCCAGTGCCCACATTAAACTAGTTCAATTTTCTATATTTGAGACAGAACTATAATACGACAAAGTGTCCAAGTAATCCAACATATCCAAAAATGTGTGATGCCATGCATTAAACTGGCTGATCAACTTGACATGTCCGTACGTAATGAGTAACAATGATCAGTTTTGAATGTTCACTTTAACTGGCCGATCAACTTGATATGTTCGCACTAAATCGTCCGTAAGTTTTGATTTAGAGCTCAGAATGACACGAATCCAATGCCCACGTTAAGCTTCCTCAATTTCTATATTGGGACAAAATTTGAGACAGAAATATATACGACAAAGCATCCAAGTAATCAAATCCATCCCAAATAGCGTGATGCCATGCATTATTTTTCATTTATATGTCACTCAACTTGACATGTCATCACTTTAACTGGCCACTCAACTTGACATGTCAGCACTAAATCGTCCGTAAGTTTTGATTTATATGTCAAAATGACACGAATCCAAAGCCCACGTTAAGCTAGCTCAATTTTCTACATTGTACAAAAATTTGAGACTGAAATAGACACGACGAAGCATCGAAGTAATCCAATCTATCCAAAACTATGTCATGCCATGCATTATGCATCATTTATACGCCTTTACTCAATGAGCACCAATGATCAGTTTAGAATAATCATATTAACTGGCCGACCAACTTGACATGTACGTACTAAATCATCCGTTTCTTTTGTTTTGGAGCTCCGAATGACACGAATACATTGCCCACGTTAATCTAGATAAATATTCTATAATTCGAAAAAATTTGAGATGGAAGTAAGGACGACAAAACGTCCAAGTAATCCAATCTATCCCAAACTGCGTGATGCCATGCATTATGCTTCATTTATAAGCCTTTACTCAATGAGCACCAATGATCAGTTTAGAATAATCATATTAACTGGTCGATCAACTTGACACATGTCCGCACAAAATCGTCTGTAACTTTTGATTTAGAGCTCGGAATAGCAAGAATCCAATGCCTACGTTAAGCTAGAGTAGTTTAAAAAATATTTAAAAAATATTTGAGATAGAAATAGAAATGACAAAGCGTCCAAGGAATCCAATCTATCCAACCTTCTTGATGCCATGCATTATGCTTCATTTATAAGCCTTAGCTTAATTAGCACCAATGATCAGTTTAGAATGATCACTTCAACTGGCCGCTCAACTTGACATATCCGCACTAAATCGTCTGTAAGTTTTGATTTAGAGGTCAAAATGACTTGAATCCAATACCACATTAAGCTAGCTCAATTTTCTGTATTGTAACAAAATTTGAGACAGAAATAGACATGACAAAGCGTTGAAATAATCCAATCTATCCAAAACTGTGTCATGCCATGCATTATGCTTCATTTATAAGCCTTTACTCAATGAGCACCAATGATTAGTTTAGAATAATCATATTAACTAGCTGATCAACTTGACATGTACGTACTAAATCGTCAGTTTCTTTTAATTTTGGCTCAGAATGACACGAATACAGTGCCCACGTTAAGCTAGATAAATTTTCTATAATTCGAGAAAATTTGAGACTGAAGTAAGGACGACAAAATATCCAAGTAATCCAATCTATCCCAAACTGCCTGATGCGATGCATTATGCTTCATTTATAAGCCTTTACTCAATCACTACAAGAAAACATTAACATTTCCGATGGCATTTCCGACGGAAATAAAACCATCAGACTTTTCCGACGATTTTGCAATGGATTATCGATGGAATACCGAGGGAACTACAACCATCGGAGATCCGTCGGTAATTTTCAACGCTCACAAGGCCGTTGGTAAATCGATGGTAAAACCTAATAGTAAACCGTCGAATTTCCGATGAAAGCATAATTGTCAGAATATCCTCTTCAAAGCGTCGGAACATTACCGACGTATCTCAGGCCATCGGTAATATTCCGATGACTTCCCGACGGCATTTGTGTTTTTACACTTTGTCAGGAATCCGTCGGCCGCATTCGTCGGAAAGCAGTCGGAAGTATCCGACCATTGTCGGATGCCGTCGGCAATCCATCGGAAACATAAGAATAATCTATTAAAATTTTGTGTTTATCCGTCGGTGGTCGGAAACCATCGCTAATCCATCGGGAGATGAAGATAAAATCTATTCAAAATATGTGATTATCCGGTTGTGGTCGGAAACCGTCGGAATTCCTTCGGAAAAAGAGAATATTCTCAAGAATAATCTGTTTAAAAATCGTAATTATCTGTTACAAGTTCGTAATAATATGTTAAAAATTCGTGATAATATCTAATTATCACTATAAATAAGCTATGATCTTCCACAATTTCAACAGAACAAAATTTTTTAAGAAAATGTGTTCTTCGGGTTCTTATGAATATTTTTGATCGTGGATGGATAAACCTCGATATGATTCAACAACGGGGGAATTGACTGATGAATTTGCGCAAGGTGTTGAAGAGTTCATGGCATTTGCATCAAAGAATAGCATGACATCGGAATATGGTAAAATGTATTGTCCGTGTATTAAATGTCGAAATCATAGATTAATCTCTGTTAGAAAAGTACGTATTAAATGTCGAAATCATAGATTAATCTCTGTTAGAAAAGTAGAAAAGCAGGTTGATGACGATAAAGACGGATTTCAACTTGGCTGAAGATTGTGTGAATGTGATAGCCGATTTTGTTAGAGATATATTAACTGAAGATAATATTGCACCTGCTTCATATTACGAGGTTCAAAAACATGTATCTGGTCTTGGATTGCCATATCAGATGATCGATGTATGTATTGACAAGTGCATGATCTATTGGAGAAATGAAGAAAACCGCATGAAGTGCCGATTTTGTCACAAACCTCGATTTCAAGAGACAAGCGGTAGAGTACCTATTCCACATAAACGGATGTGGTATTTGCCATTAACAGAGAGGTTAAAGAGGTTATATCAATCTGAACACATGGCAAAACCTATGAGATGGCATGCAGAACATAATTCGAATGGAGAAATTGTGCATCCCTTGGATGCAGAAGCATGGAAACATTTTCAACAGGTTTATCCTAGTTTTGCATATGAGCCTAGAAACGTATACCTCAGGTTATCTACAGATGGATTCAACCCTTTTGGGAAGCATGGGAGGAAATACTCGTTGTGGCCAGTTATCATTAATTACACCTTATAATTTGCATCCTTCTTTGTGCATGAAACGAGAGTTTTTATTTCTAACAATTCTCGTCCCCAGCCCAGAGCATCATAAGCGATCGCTTGATATTTTCTTGCAGCCACTAATTCATGAGTTAAAAATATTATGGGAAAGTGGTGTCGAAGCATTCGATGTTTCCAACCAACAGAACTTCTTGATGCGAGCAGTACTTATGTGGACAATAAGTGATTTTCCAGCATATGGTATGTTATCAGGATGGTCGACACATGGAAGATTAGCATGCCCATATTGTCAAGATAATACTGATGCATTCCAACTGAAACACGGACGAAAGTCTAGTAGGTTCGATTGTCATCGTCGATTTCTACCACAAGATCATCCATATCGCTGGAGCACGACATTGTTTAGGAAAAACAAAACAAAAATTTTGATGCTCCACCTCCTTTTCTTGAAGGGAATTAATATATGATGACTCAACTTAGAAATTTTGGTGCTGAGAGAACGGCTTCACGTGGAGGTAACAGACATTACCATGTTGATGGTTGTGGCGAATACCATAATTGGCACAAGAATAGCATTTTTTGGGATTTACCATATTGGAAAGACCATTTGTTGCGCCATAATCTAGATGTTATGCACATTGAGAAGAATTTTTTCGACAACATAATGAAAATCGTTCTAAATGTGCAAGGAAAAACAAAAGATAATTTGAAAGCTAGATTGGATTTGCCAGATATTTGTTCCCGGAAGGAACTACATGTAATGTCAAATGGAAAATCATTGTCTCCCGCATTCCGGTTAGATGCGCATGCAAAAGATGAATTCTTTGACTCGATTAAGCATAGTGTCAAATTTCCAGATGGATATGCATCTAATCTTCGTAATTGTGTCGATACTATTGAAGGTAAATTTTCAGGGATGAAAAGTCATGATTATCATGTTGTCATGCAAAGATTATTCCCATTTGCCTTTAGCGATCTACTGCCTAAAAACGTCCACAGAGCAATTGCAGATACGATGTTTACATTATTTTATATATAAATAATAATAATTTCATATATTATATGATATTAAAATATATGTTTTTATGTAGGGATTGGTGCTTTTTTCAGAGATTTATGTACAAGATCACTTACTGCAGACGATATCCGAAATTTGGAGGAAAAAATACCGGTTCTCATTTGTAACCTGGAGAAAATATTTCCACCAGCATTTTTTTATGTTATGGAGCATCTTCCTATTCACCTCCCTAGAGAAGCAGCACTTGGAGGACCTGTTCAGTACCGATGGATGTATCCTTTTCAGACATATATCTTCCACCTAAAGAAACAAGTTAAAAATCTTGCCAGGATTGAAGCTTCAATCGTCGCACAAAGTATTAATGAAAAAACATCTAACTTTGCCCGCTACTATTTTCCATCGCAAGTGCAAACAAAAAATAGACGACCTTCACGACATGATGATGGAGGAGAAAAACCAAGCTATCCAGTGTATGTGCCAGAAATATTTGCACAAATTGGACATTTAAGTGGAAAAGGGAAGACGCGACGCCTATCAGAGGAGGAACACAATCACTTGCATTTGTATATTTTGACAAATTGCGATGACGTTTTGGAATATGAAAGGTACATTCAATTTAATTTTGTTTTTAGTTATTATTATAATTTATTGTTAATTTTTTTTCCATAATTAACAGGATATACATGGAACAAATACGTGTTCATAATTCAGATTACAGCGAGAATGAGTTGGTCGAACTTAAAAAAAGTGAATTTGCAAAATGGTTGCATTTTTATGTTAGTGTTACCACAATTATGTAATTTTCAATAATAGTTTACTATATATCTATATATATATTTATAATCATACTGCATTCTATTATTTTGTAGGTTACTACAGGTCCTTCTAGGGGATAACGTTTCCCATGTGGTTAGTTGAGTTGGTGAGTGGTCCTACATTTACTGCAAAATCTTATCCAATGTACTGCACTCGTGGATATGCTTTTAAGAGTCATCGCGAAGGAAACTTACAAACAACTTGTAATTATGGTGTATCATCTCAATTGGGAGAAATTGTATACAACGGTAGTCTTCATGAAATATTAGAAGTTCACTATCCAGGAATAATTGATTTGAGGTGTATTGTGTTCTATTGTGACTGGTATGACCCTGTCATGGGTCAACGTGAACACAAATTCGGTGTTACATCTGTCCACTCTCGTAAGTGACATCGAAAATATGATCCTTTTATACTTGCATCACAAGCGGACCAGGTTTGTTACATTCGATATCCTCGTGTGAGAAACAAGCAAGATCCTTTGACTACAGTGACCTCAATACATCCTAGAGGAATGGTATGTGGTATTACCAAACAAGAGCCTATGCAACAAAGCACAATTGGTAACTTAGGTTCAATAGACACTTATCTTGAAGTTAACATTGTTGTTGATGACACCACGAACGAAGATTACAACGTGTTTCAAGATTCAGAAGAAGAGATTGGCGAGTTTGACGACCAAAATTCAGCTAATTCGGAATATTTATCAAATTCAGATTAAATTTGTGATAATAATGTTTTATTTTTTTTCAATTATCTTTTTCTGATAAATAATGGACATGCGACGGAATTAAAATGATTTTTACTCATTTAGCTAGTTTATAGTCTCACCACTAGTTTAATGAAGGAATGATGCCTAATATTATTATGTTCGTTTGGATCTTAAAACTCGATCAATTCTCTAAAACTAGTTTTTTAAAAATGAAGCTAATAGTAATTTTCTGGACAAAAACAACTAATCCTAATTTTAAAACTAAACAATTCCTACGAGTCTTTCTTGAAAATTCTCTCCATTTTGTTTTGAATATTATTTAGTAATCTTTCACATATTAAATTAAAACATCTGTTATAATATTTATCAACACACTATATAGTTTCATTCTCTTATTAGTACATTAAGTTTTTTTATAAGATTACATTAAAGTTTGAAAGTAGATGTTTCAAACGTAAGTTTGCATTTTCGACATAGAGAGTCAAAGACAATTGTGTAGATTAGTTGGCGAAAAAGGCTTGTAATAAAATGCTCAGATTTTCTTTGTGGTTCTATAAACAGTTATGCAAAATTGAGAAATTAATAAATTTATTCAAAAATAGATCTTTAATTTGAAATAACAATATTAAAAAAGTAGTACAAACATTTTGTTTAACAAGGTACATTGCTTTGGATATTGCTAGGATTGGTGTAGTTTCGTACAACTTTCTTTGTTTGGTTTGAAAACTCGTCGCGTTAAATTTGTGGGTTTTACTGTTGTTGTCCTATTTGAATAATAGATAACCAATATGCATGTTATACAAAAGTTAGAGTTATTTGATAAAATAACTGAATTAGAAAATTATATAATAGATTAATAATTATATGTTATTTTATTTAAAATTTATTTAATTTAAAAATTGATATACATATAATTATATGAAATTGGTTAAAAATATCCTTATAGTATAAGTTTGATCTAAATCATTAATATACATATAATTATATGAAATAAACTATTTGGTAAATACATCCTAAAAGTACAAATGTTTTTTCGGATTATTGACTCTACAACCCGACGGATTTCCGATGGGCATTTTAATTCCGTCGGATATTCGTGGGAAAACCATTTGCAACGTGGGTAGACCATGTGTCGATCATGCACGGTGTTATAAAAAATTCAACGGATTTCCAACGGATTTACGTGGTAAACGAAATTAAAAACGCAGCGTTTCGCAAAAATTAATTGATGTACCGATGGATTTCCGACGGAATCTTCCATCGGAAATATTGAATATAACCTACGACTTCTTCTTCTCCTCTCTCTCTCGCCGTTTCGTGTTACCCTCAAAATTCCGTCGATCGCCGATTCTCCTCATCGCCGTTTCTCCTCGCCGCCGATTTTCTCCTCGTCGCCGCCATTCTCATCCTCAACATGTAAGTTTTATCGGTTAGATTCATTTCAGATTCGTTTCAAATTTGTTTCAGATTCGTTTTCAGATTCGTTATCAGATTAGTTTGAAGGATTTCGGGTTTAAGTCGGCTCTGTTTTGTAGCTTAGCTCTGTCTCTGCTTAATCTCGTGTTGATGTCGTTGAGTGGTTTCTATTGGTATGAGAGTGATTGGTTAGACAAAGAAGAGTTAGTTTCTTTCGTCGGGTTTCTTCTGGCTATGGTTTCTTGGGGGATTTTGTCGTTTTGGTTGCATCGCTGCAGTGATAATGAGCAAAAGTCTCCGTTTTTGCTTAAGCTCTGGTTGGTTTTCTATCTCGCGGTTTCTTGCTACTCTCTTGTGGTAGACATTGTTATGTACAAGAGACACGAAACCATGCCTGTTCATCTTCTGGTGTACGATATAGTTGCTTTTAGTGCTGCTTTGTTTCTCGGTTATGTGGCTTTCTTTAAGAAAGCTAGAAGAAACAATACTGGAGTCTTGGAAGAACCACTGTTGAATAGAGATTCTAGTGTTGGTAGTAGGGTAGTGTTGAATAAGACCAATGGGGTTGATAAGGCTACTCCGTACTCACCCCCATTGGTTTGAAGGCAAATTTTCCTATTTGTTTCTTTAAATTGTTCCTTCAAAAACTATATCTGTATATGCAAACATTAGATGAATAATAAATTATACTAAATTTGATAGTAATTTAGTTATTCAAACTATTATTATAGATGAAACCAAGACCTAAACTTTGTATATAATTTTATTAACTTCGATAAAAATCACGAAGTCAATATTATATTATTTGCTTGTGTTATATAATTATAATATTTTCAAATACAAATTATACTTGTATATTTTTTACAAAAATATTATAAACATTAAAAATTATAGGTTTATTGTTCAAACTATTTAAAACAATTAAAAATTATAGGTTTATATTTAGTATATAAATGTTCTAATAATAGATTGTATCAAGAGTCCCAAAGACGTGGTGAGTCGTCGACCCCGAGTTATATACCAACTCAAGTTCCAGAATTTAAAAATGATTCTTTCCGACCAATGACAATTGAAGAATTGGTTTAGCAGTCTGGTCGTGAACTTCTTACATTTATCGATCCGAGACGTCAAGAAAACTCGACATGGTAAATTAAATTTTCTATAATTATATTTAAAATAATTATTTTAATGCTATTCTATAATTATATTTAAAATAATTATTTAAACGCTATTGTAATAGAAATTTGTAGGTTTGATATTTCAAACAACGGAATAAGCAAATCTATATTAAAGATGTTTCATTCTCTTTTGAACAAACCAAATACCAAATTTCGAGATATTCTGTACGAAAAATGTCAGATTTGGTTCAAGACGTTTGCAGTACGTTATTTAAATTTCAAATATATAATTGTTTTAAATAGTTTTTTAGTAATATATAAGTAAATTACACAGCAAGAATTTACATGGGATCCCATGAACACAAAATTGCTAGAAGAAGCTTTCGAAAAGGAGGCTGCAGTTCAATTTTCCCGCCACATGAACGAGTGGAAACAAAAATGGAAAAAGGGAAAAGATTAACCAAGAGGGTTGAATGAGTCGGTTTGGAACGACTGTATTCGTTATTGGGAATCTTCTAGCGCTGAGGTCATCCCGAGAACTAATTCGGAAAACTGGAAGAGCGACCGAGGAGGCAAAGGCATTTATATTCACAATGCCAGATCGACTAGTTTTTTGATACGAGTCGATCAATTGGTAAATTTATTATTATATTAATTATATTTATTATTATTTAAATATTTTAAAAATTATTAATTTAGAATTTTTTTTACTTTTAGGCACAAGAAATTGGAGCGCCTCCCGATCACTTGCAACTTCTCAAGGCCGTTCACACGAACAGAAAGACCGGTCGTATCCAAGATGGTCTCGTTAGTGAGATCATCGAAAAAGTAAAAAAGAAAAAAAGTGATATTTTAACCCAACAGTGTCAAGTTGGTTCTTCATCTTCGGTCGCCGAATTGCCTCGTTCTGAGATTAACCGTCTCGTTCTTGATGTAAATTCCTTTTTTTTAACATATGATTAATATTATAATAATTTTCATTAAATTTTGTAATAATTTTTTTATTTTTATAGAAAGTACCATTTTCTAAGAGTCACCATCCAGGACTCGGGAGAGTTGCAGATACCGGTGGCGCAACATTTGTAGCTAAAAATGAAGAGAATGAACAGCTAAAAGAAGAAATGGCGGCTATAAAAATAGAGATGAATAATCTCAAAAGCTTTGTATAACTGATAATAAATAAATTGCCTAATGACTTTTTTTTCTCCTCCATCTCTTCCTTCCCCTCTGTTGTAATTTGTATTTTAAAACAATTGTTTAATAATATATTTATAATTATAATATTATTTTTATTAATTGTATGATTATTTTTTAAAATATTTAAAAAATATTAATTTATTTTAATAAAATAAAAAATATATTTTTAATATTTATATTTTAAAAATATTAAAATAAATATTTTTAAAATATAAATATTAAAAAAAAAAATTTATTTTTTTCAATTAATTAGTTTTTACCGACGGATACTATCATTGGAAATTTCTGACGGATACTGTCATCGGAAACCTGTCGCCTAACTACCGATGGTTATAAACCATTGGGAAATATCATCGGACCAAATTCCCGACGGCAACAGTTATCGGAAAACATCGCTCGATAATTCATCGGTAATTCCCGATAGAGTTTTCATTGAATATCCGTCAAATATTTCCGATGACTGGGACCATCGAATATCCGTCGGTATTTTCAGACGGACGTCTTCCATCGACCATCCGTCAAAAATTCCCGATAAGTTCTCGACAAAAATTTATTTCCGACGAAATAGTCCCGACGGACGATATTCATCGGAAATTAGACGGGAATCTGTATTACCAACGTTTTTCCGACGAATATGGCCATCGGGAATGTGCAGTTTTCTTGTAGTGAATGAGCACCAATGATCAGTTTAGAATAATCATATTAACTGTCCGATCAACTTGACACATGTCCGCACTAAATCGTATGTAACTTTTGATTTATAGCTCGGAATAACACGAATCCATGCCTACGTTAATCTAGATCAGTTTTCTATATATTAATAAAATTTGAGACAGAAATAGACACAACAAAGTGTCCAAGAAATCTAATTTATCCAAACTTCTTGACGCGCATTAGCTTCATTTATAAGACTTTACTTAATGAGCACCAATGATTAGTTTATAATGATCACTTTAAGTGTCCAATCAACTTGACATGTCCGCATTAAATCGTTTGTAACTTTTGATTTAGAGCTCAAAATGACACGAATCCAATACCCATGTTAAGCTAGCTCAAATTTTCTATATTTTGACACTGAAATAGTGACAACAAGGCGTCCAAGTAATCCAATCAATCCAAACTGCTTGATGCCATGCATTATGCTTCATTTATAAGCCTTTATTTAATGAGAACCAATGATCAGTTTAGAATGATTACTTTAACTTCCCGATCAACCTTACATGTATGCACTAAATCATCCGTAACTTTTGATTTAGAGCTTAGAATGACAAGAATCCAATGCCCACGTTAAGCAAGCTCAATTTCTATATTGTGACAAAATTTGAGACAGAAATAGATACGACAAAGCATCCAAGTAATCCAATCCATCCCAAACCGCGTCATGCCAAGCATTATTTTGCATTTGTAACAAAATTTGAGAGAGAAGTAGATACAACAAAGCGTCCAAGTAATCCAATCTATCCCAAACTCATGATGTCATGCCTTATGCTTCATTTATAAGTCTTTACTCAATGAGCACCAATGATCAGTTTATAATGACCACTTTAATTGGCCAATCAACTCTACATTTCCGTACTAAATCATCCATAACTTTTGATTTATCGCTCAGAATGACACAAATCCAATGCCCACGTTAAGCTAGCTCAAGTTTCTATATTTTAACAAAAATTGAAATGAAAATAGATACGACAAAGCGTCCAAGTAATCCAATTTATCCAAAACTGTGTGACGCCATGCATTATGCTTCGTCTATAAGCCTTTACTCAATGAGCACCAATGTTCAGTTTAGAATAATCACTTTAACTGTCCGATCAACTTGACACGAATAATCCGTAACTTTTGATTTAGAGCTCCGAATGACACGAATCCACTGCCCATGTTAAGCTAGCTCAATTTTCTATATTTTTTGACAAAGTTTGAGACAAAAATAGATACGACAAAGCATCCAATTAATCCAATCAATCCCAAACTACGTGATGCCATATATTATTTTTCATTTCTAAGCTTTTACTCAATGAACACCAATGATCAGTTTATAATGAACATTTTAACTGGCCGATGACTTTGTTATGTCTGCAATAAATCGTCCATAACTTTTGATATATAGCTCAAAATGACACGAATCTAATGTCCACATTAAGCTAGTTCAATTTTCTATATTGTGACAAAATTTGAGACAGAACTAGATACGACAAAGCGTCCTAGTAATCCAATCTATCCAAAACTCTATGATGTCATGCATTATGCTTCATTAATAAGCCTTTACTCAATGAGCACCAATGATCAGTTTAGAATGATCACTTTAATTGGCCGATCAACTTCACATGTCTGCACTAAATCGTCGTAATTTTTGATTTAAAGCTTAAAATGACACGAATCCAATGCCCACGTTAAGGTAGCTCAATTTTCTATATTTAGACAAAATGTCAGAGAGAAATAGAGACGACAAAGCTTCCAAGTAATCCAATCTATCCCAACTGCTTGATGCCATGAAATATGATTCATTTATAAGCCTTAGGTTATTCAGCACCAATGATCAGTTTAGAATTATCACTTTAACTAGCCACTCAACTTTATATGTCCGCACTAAATCGTCCGTAACTTTCAATTTAGAGCTTCGAATGACACAAATCTAATGGCCATGTTAAGCTAGCTCAATTTTCTATATTGTAAAAAAAATTTGAGACAGAAATAGACACGATAAAACATCCAAGTAATCCAATCTATCCAAAAATTTGTGATGCCATGCATTATGCTTCATTTATAACTAGCCGATCAACTTGACACATATCCGCACTAATCTTCTGTAACTTTTGATTTAGAGCTCAGAATGACACGTATCCAATGCCTATGTTAATCTAGCTCAGTTTTCTATATTTTGACAAAATTTGAGACAAAACTAGACACGACAAAGCGTCCAAGTAATCCAATCTATCCAAGCTCCTTGATGCCATGCATATGCTTCATTTATAAGCCTTTACTTAATGAGCACCAATTATCAGTTTAGAATGTTCACTTTAACTGGCCAATCAACTTTACATGTCCATAGTCTGTAACTTTTGATTTAGAGCTCAGAATGACACGAATCCAATGCCCACGTTAAGCTAGCTCAATTTTCTATATTGTGACAAAATTTGAAACAGACATAGTTACGAAAAAGCGTCCAAGTAATCTAATCAATCCATAACTCTGTGATGTCATGCATTCTGCTTAATTTATAAGCCTTTACTCATTGAGCACTAATGATCAGTTTATAATGATCACTTTAACTGGCCGATCAACTTGACATGTATGCACTAAATCATCTATAACTTTTCATTTAGAGCTAATAATGACCAAATCCAATGCCCACGTTAAGCAAGCTCAATATCTATATTGTGGCAAAATTTGAGACAGAAATAGATACGACAAAGCGTCCAAGTCATCCAATCCATCCGAAACTGTGTGATGTCATGCATTATTTTTCATTTATAAGCTTTTACTCAATGCACACCAATGATAAGTTTAGAATGATCATTTGAACTGGCCGATCAACTTGTCATTTCTACACTAAATCGTCCATAACTTTTTCTTTATAGCTTAGAATGACACGAATTCAATGCCCATATTAAACTAGATCAATTTTCTATATTGTGACAAAATTTAAGACATAACTAGATACGAAAAAGCATCCAAGTAATCCAATCTCTTCCTACCTGCGTGATGCCATGCCTTATGCTTTATTTATAAGCGTTTACTCAATGAGCACCAATGATCAGTTTAGAATTATCACTTTAACTTGCCGATCAACTTAACATGTCCACACTAAATCGCCTATAACTTTTAATTTAGAGCTCCGAATGACACGAATCCAATGCCCACGTTAAACTAGCTCAATTTTCTATGCTTTGAAATCTTTTAAGACAAATATAGAGACAGCAAAGCATCCAAGTAATCCATTCTATCCAAACTGCATGATGACATGCATTATGCTTCATTTATAAGCCTTTACTTAATGTGCACCAATGATCAGTTTAGAATGATCATATCAACTGGCCAATCAACTTGACATGTCCGCACTAAATCATCTGTAACTTTTGATTTGTAACTCAGAATGACACGAATCCAATGCCCACATTAAGATAGCTCAATTTTCTATATTTGGACAATATTTCAGAGAGAAATAGAGACGACAAAGTGTCCAAGTAATCCAATCTATCCCAACTGTTTAATGCCATGCAATATGATTCATTTATAAGACTTAGGTCAATCAGCACCAATGATCAGTTTATAATGATCACTTTAACTGGCCACTCAATTTTATACGTCCGCACTAAATCGTTCCTAACTTTCGATTTAGAGCTCCGAATGACACGAATCTAATTCCCACGTGAATCAAGCTCAATTTTCTATATTATAACAAAATTTGAGAAAAAAAATAGATACGACGAAGCGTCCAAGTAATCCAATCTATCCAAAAATGTGTAATGCCATGCATTATGCTTCAATTATAAGGCTTTACTCATTGAGCACTAATGATCAGTTTAGAATGATCACTTTAACTGGCCGATCAATTTGACATGTCCGCACTAAATCGTGCGTAACTTTTGATTTAGAGCTCAGAATGATACTAATCCAATGCACATGTTAAGCAAGCTCAAATTCTATATTGTGACAAAATTTGAGACAGAAATAGATACGACAAAGTGTCCAAGTAATCCAATCCATCCCAAACTGGGTGATGCCATGCATTATTTTGCATTTATAAGCTTTTACTAAATGAGCACAAATTATAAGTTTAGAATGATCATTTTAACTGTCCGATCAACTTGTCATGTCTGCACTAAATCATCTATAATTTTTGATTTATAGCTTAGAATGACACGAATCCAATGCCCACATTAAGCTAGTCAATTTTCTATATTGTGACAAAATTTGAAATAGAACTAGATACGACAAAGCGTCCGAGTAATCCAATCTATCCCAAAATGCATGATGCCATGCCTTATGCTTCATTTATAAGCCTTTACTCAATGAGCACCAATGATTAGTTTAGAATGATCACTTTAACTGGCCGATCAACTTGACATGTCCGTACTAAATCGTCCGTAACTTTTGATTTAGTGCTCAGAATGACACGAATCCAATGCACATGTTAAGCTAGCTCAATTTTCTATATTGTAACAAATTTTGAAACCGAAACAGATACCACAAAGCGTCCAAGTAATCCAATCTATCCAAAATTTTGTTATGCCATGCATTATGCCTCTTTTATAAGCCTTTACTCAATGAGTACCAATGATCAGTTTAGAATAATCACTTTAACTGGCCGATCAACTTGACATGTCCGCACTAAATCGTCTCTAGATTTTGATTTAGAGTTCATAATGACACGAATCCAATGCCCTCGTTAAGCTAGCTCAATTTTCTATTTTTGACAAAGTTTGAGGCAAAAGATTCGACAAAGTGTCCAAGTAATCCAATCAATCCCGAACTGCGTGATGCCATGTATTATTTTTCATTTATAAAGCTTTTACTCAATGAGCACCACTGATCAGTTTAAAATGAACATTTTAACTAGTCGATGACTTTGTCATGTATGCACTAAATCATCCATAACTTTTTATTTATAGCTCAGAATGACACGAATCCAATGCGCACATTAATCTAGTTCAATTTTCTATATTGTGACAAAATTTGAGTCTGAAATAGAGACGACAAAGCGTCCAGGTAATCCAATCAATCCCAAACTGCGTGATGCCATGCTTTATGCGTCATTTATAAGCCTTTACTTAATGAGCACCAATGATAGGTTTAGAATGATGAATTTAACTGGCCGATCAAGTTGACGTGTCCGCATTAAATCGCCGTTATTTTTAATTTAGAGCTTGGAATGACACGAATCCAATGCCTACGTTAAGCTAGCTCAGTTTTCCATATTTTGAAAAACTTTGAGACAGAAATAGAGACGACAAATCGTCCAAGTAGTCCAATCTATCCAAACTACTTGATGCCATGGATTAGATTCATTTATAAGCCTTTACTTAATGAGCACCAATAATCAGTTTAGAATGATCACCTTAACTGGCCACTCAACTTGACATATCCCTACTAAATCGTCCGTAACGTTTGATTAAGAGATCAGAATGATACGAATACAATGTCCACGTTAAGCTAGCTCAATTTTCTATATTGTAGTAGCGTTTGAGACATAAATAGAGATGACGAATCGTCCAAGTAATCCAATCTATACAAAAATGACTGATGCCATGCTTTATACTTCATTTATAAGGCTTTATTTAATCATCACCAATGATCAGTTTAGAGTGATCACTTTAACTGGCCACTCAACTTGACATGTCCGCACTAAATCCTCTGTAACTTTTGATTTAGNCACCAATGATCAATTTAGAATGATAACTTTAACTGGCCGATCAAAGTGACATATCCAAACTAAATCGTCTGTAACTTTTTGATTTAGAGCTCAAAATGGCACGAATCCAATGCCCTCATTAACCTAGCTCAATTTTCTAAATTTTGACAAAATTTGAGATAGAAATAGAGACAAAAAAGCATCCAAGTAATGTAATCTATCCCAAAATGTGTGATGCCCTGCTTTATGCTTCATTTATAAGCCTTTACATAATGAGCAACAATGATCAGTTTAGAATGATCATTTTAACTGACCGATCAACTTGACATATTTGCACTAAATCGTCCACAACTTTTGATTTATAGGTCAGAATGACACGAATCCAATACCCACATTAAGCTAATTCAATTTTATTTTTTGTTACAAAATTTGAGACAAAACTAGATTCAACAAAGTGTCCAAGTAATCCAATCTATCCCAAACTCCGTGATGCCATGCTTATGCTTCATTTCTAAGCCTTTACTTAGTGAGCACCAATGATCAGCTTAGAATGATCACTTTAACTTGCTGATCAACTTGACATGTCCATACTAAATCGTCCGTAACTTTTGATTTAGAGCTCAGTATGATACAAATCAAATGACCACGTTAAGCTAGCTCAATTTTTTATATTGTGACAAAATTTGAGAAGGAAATTGATACGACAAAGCGTACAAGTAATTCAATCCATTCCAACTGCGTTATATCATGCATTATTCTTCATTTATAAGCTTTTACAAAATGAGCACCAATGATCAGTTTACAATGATCATTTTAATTGGCCGTCAACTTGACATATCCATACTAAATCGTCTGTAACTTTTGATTCAGAGCTTAAAATGACACGAATCCAATGCCCACGTTAAGCTACCTCAATTTTCTATAATATGAAAAAATTTTAGACAAAACTAGAAACGACAAAGCGTGCAAGTAATCCAATCCATCCCAGACTGCGTGATTGCATTCATTATTTTCATTTATGAGGTTTTACTCAATTAGCACCAATGATCGGTTTAGAATGATCATTTTAACTGGCCGATCAACTTTTCATCTCAGCACTAAATCGTCCATAACTTTTGATTTATAGCTTCGAATGACGCGAATCCAATAACTATGTTAAGCTAGCTCAAATTTTTTATGGTAACAAAATTTGAGACAATAATTGATACGAAAATGAGTCCAAGTAATCCAATCTATCCAAAACTGTGTGATTCAATGTATTATGATTCACTGATAACCTTTTACTCAATGAGCACCAATGATCAGTTTAGAATGGCCGATCAAATTGACATATCCAAACTAAATCTTCTGTAACTTTTGATTTAGAGCTCAAAATGACACAAATCCACTGCCCTCATTAACCTAGCTCAATTTTCTAAATTTTGACAAAATTTGAGATAGAAATAGAGACGAAAAAACATCCAACTAATGTAATCTATCCCAAAATGTGTGATGCCATGCTTTATGCTTCATTTATAAGCCTTTACATAATGAGCAACAATGATCAGTTTAGAATGATCATTTTAACTGACCGATCAACTTGACATGTTTGCACTAAATCGTCCACAACTATTGATTTATAGCTCAGAATGACACAAATCCAATACCCACATTAAGCTAATTCAATTTTCTTTATTTACAAAATTTGAGACAAAACTAGATTCAGCAAAGCGTCCAAGTAATCCAATCTATCCCAAACTCCGTGATGCCATGCCTTATGCTTCATTTCTAAGCCTTTACTTAGTGAGCACCAATGATCAGCTTAGAATGATCACTTTAACTTGCTGATCAACTTGACATGTCCATACTAAATTCTCCGTAACTTTTGATTTAGAACTCAGAATGATACGAATCAAATGACCACGTTAAGCTAGCAAAATGTTTGATATTGTGACAAAATTTGAGAAGGAAATAGATACGACAAAGCGTACATGTAATTCAATCCATTCCAAATGCGTGATGTCATGCATTATTCTTCATTTATAAGCTTTTACAAAATGAGCACCAATGATCAGTTTAGAATGATCATTTTAATTGGCCGTCAACTTGACATATCCGTACTCAATCGTCTGTAACTTTTGATTTAGAGCTTAAAATGACACGAATCCAATGCCCACGTTAAGCTAACTCAATTTTCTATAATATGAAAAAAATTTAGACAGAAATAGATACGACAAAGCATCGTAGTAATTTAATCCATCCCATACTGCGTGATGCCATGCATTATTTTTCATTTATAAGGTTTTTCTCAATGAGCACCAATGATCAGTTTAAAATGATCATTTTAACTGGCCGATCAACTTGTCATGTATCCACTAAATCGTTAATAAGTTTTGATATAGAGCTCCGAATGATACGGATCCAATGTCCACGTTAAGCTAGCTCAATTTTCTATATTGTGACAAAATTTGAGATGGACATAGTTACGAAAATGCGTCCAAGTAATCCAATCTATCCAAAACTGTTTGATGCCATGCATTATGATTCATTTATAAGATTTTACTCAATAAACACCAATTATCAGTTAGAATGATCACTTTAAATGGCCAACCAATTTTACATATCAACACTAAATCGTATATAACTTTTGATTTAAAGTTCATAATGACACGAATCCAATGCCCTCGTTAAGCTAGCTCGATTTTCTAAATGGTAACAAAGTTTGAGACAGAAATTGATACGAAAATGAGTCCAAGTAATCCAATCTATCCAAAATTGTGTGATGCATTGTATTATGATTCATTTGTAATCTTGTACTCAAAGAGCACCAATGATCAGTTTAGAATGATCACTTTAACTGGGCGATCAAATTGCATATCCAAACTAAATCGTCTATAACTTTTGATTAAAAGTTCAGAATGACACGAATCCAATGCCCTCGTTAAGGTAGCTCAATTTTTTATATTTTGACAAAATTTTAGATAGAAATAGAGACGAAAAAGCATCCAAGTAATCCAATCTATCCCAAAATGCGTGATGCCATGCTTTATGGTTCATTTATAAGCCTGAGCACCAATGATCAGTTTAGAATGATCCATTTAACTGGCCGATCAACTTGACTTGTCTGCACTAAATCGTACATAACGTTTGATTTGTACCTCAGAATGAAACGAATCCATTACCCACATTAAGCTAGTTCAATTTTCTATATTATGACAAAATTTGATACAAAACTAAATACAACAAAGCGTCCAAATAATCCAATCTATCCCAAACTCTGTGATGCCATGCCTTATGCTTCATTTATAAGCGTTTACTTAGTGAGCATCAATGATCAGTTTAGAATGATCACTTTAACTGGCCGATCAACTTGACATGTCCACACTAAATCGTCCATAACTTTTGATTTAGAGTTCAGAATGACACGAATCCAATGTCCAATATAAGCTAGCTAAATTTTCTATATTGTGATGAAATTTGAGAGGGAAATAGATACAACAAAGCGTACAAGTAATCCAATCCATCCCAAACTGCGTGATGCCATGCATTATTCTTCATTTATAATCTTTTACTCAATGAGCACCAATTATCAGTTTAGAATGATCATTTTAATTGGCCGATCAACTTGACATATCCGCACTAAATCGTCTGTAACTTTTGATTTAGAGTTTAAAATGATATGAATCCAATGCCCACTTTAAGCTACCTAAATTTATGAAAAAATTTGAGACAGAAATTGATACGAAAAATCGTCCAAGTAATCCAATCCATCCTAGACTGCGTGATGCCATGAATTATTTTTCATTCATAAGGTTTTACTCAATGAGCACCAATGATCAATATAGAAAGATCATTTTAATTGGCCAATCTACTTGTCATCTCTGCACTAAATTGTCAATAAGTTTTGATTTATAGCTCAGAATGACACGAATCCAATGCCCAAATTAAGCTATAACAATATTCTATATGGTAAAAAAATTTGAGACGGAAATGGATACGACGTCCAAGTAATCCAATGTATCCAAAACTATGTGATTTCATTCTTTATCATTTATAAGCTCTTAATCAATGAGCACCAATGATCAATTCAGAATGATCACTTTAAATGGCCAATTAATTTGACATATGAACACTATATCGTCTATAACTTTTGATTTATAGCTCAGAATGACACGAATCCAATAGCCACATTAAGCTAGTTCAATTTTCTATACTGTGATAAATTTTGAGGCATAACTAGATACAACAAAGCGTCCATGTAATCGAATCTACCCCAAATTGCATGATGACATGCATTATTCTTCTTTTATAAGCTCTTACTCAATGAGCACAAATGATCAGTTTAGAATGGTCATTTTAATTCGTCAATCAACTTGACATATCGCCACTAAATTGTCCCTAACTTTTGATTTAGAGCTTAAAATGGCACGAATCCAATGCACACGTTAAGCTAGCTCAGTTTTATATAATTTCACAAAATTTGAGACTGAAATAGATACGACAAAGCATCCAAGTAATCCAATACATCCCAAACTGTATGATGCCATGCATTAGTTTTCATTTATAAGGTTTTACTCAGTGAGCACCAATGATCAGTTTAGAATTATCATTTTAACTGGCCGATCAACTTGTCATGTCTGCAATAAATTGTCCGTAACTATTGATTTATAGCTCAGAATGATACGAATCCAATGCCCACGTTAAGCTAACTCAATTTTCTATATGGTAACAAAATTTGGGACAGAAATAGATACAAAACTGCATCAATGTAATCCAGTCTATCCAAAACTGTGTGATGCCATGCATTATGATTCATTTATAAGCTTTTACTCAATGAGCACCAATTATCAGTTTAGAATAATCATATTAAGTGGCTGATCAATTTGACATATCCGCACTAAATCTTCCATAAATTTTGATTTAAAGCTCATAATGACACGTATCCAGTGCCCACATTGATCTTGCTAAATTTTCTATATTTTGACAAAATTTGAGACAAAAATAGAGTCCACTAAGCGTCGAAGTAATCCAATCTATCCCAACCTGCGTGATGCCATGCTTTATGCTTCATTTATAAGCATTTACTCAATTAGTGCCATTGATAAGTTTAGAATAATCATCTTAACTGGCCGATAACCTTGACATGTCCACCAAAATCATCTGTAACTTTTGATTTAGAGGTTACAATGACACGAATCCAATTCCCACGTTAACCTAGCTCAATTTTCAATTTTGTGACAAATTTGAGACATAAATATAGACAACAAATAGTCTAAGTAATCCATTCTATCCCAAACTGCGTGATGCCATGCTTTATGCTTTATTTATAAGCATTTAATTAATGAGCATCAATGACCAGCTTAGAATGATTACTTTAACTAGCCGATCAACTTGACATGTACGCACTAAATCATCCGTAACTTTTGATTTAGAGCTCAGAATGACACAAATCCAATGCGCATGTTTAGCTAGCTCAATTTTCTATATCGTAACAAAATTTGAGACAGAAATAGATACGAAAAACCGTCCAAGTAATCCAATCTATCCAAAAAAGTGTGATGTTATGCATTATACTTCATTTATAAGCCTTTACTCAGTGAGCACCAATGATCAATTTAGAATAATCATATTAACTGGCCGATAAACTTGACATGTCCACACTAAATCATCGAAACATTTGATTTTGAGTTCAGAATAACACGAATTCAATGCCCCCGTTAAGCTAGATAGATTTTCTATATTTTATAAAAATTTCAGATTGAAATAGAGACGACAAAGCATCCAAGTAATCCAATCTATCAAAAACTATGTGATGCCTTGCATTATGCTTGATTTATAAGCCTTTACTCAGTGAGCACCAATGATCAATTTAGAATAATCATACTAACTGGCTGATAAACTTGACATGTCTGCACTAAACCATCCCTAACTTTTGATTTTGAGCTCAAAATGACACGAATCCAATGCCCCCGTTAAGCTAGCTCAATTTTCACTAATTTTACAAAATTTGAGACATAATTACATATGAAAAAGCGTCCAAATAATCCAATATATCCCAAACTACATGATGCCATGCATAATGCTTCATTTATAAGTCTTTACTCAATGAGCACCAATGATCATTTTAGAATAATCATATTAACTTGTTGATCAACTTGACATAACCACACTAAATCGTTCGTAAATTTTGATTTAAAGCTAATAATGACACGTATCCATTGGCCACGTTAATATTGCTTAATTTTCTATATTTTGACAAAGTTTGAGACAAAAATAGAGTCGACAAAGCGTCCAAGTAATCCAATCTTTCCCAAACTTTGTGATGCCATGTTTTATGCTTTATTTATAAAAACCTTTGCTTAAAAAGCACCAATGATCAGTTTAGAATGATCATTTTAACTGGCCGATCAACATGACATGTCCGCACTAAATCTTCTAAAACTTTTAATTTAGAGCTCAGAATGACATAAATCCAATGTCTACATTTAGCTAACTCAATTTTCTATATTGTAACAAAATTTCACATGGAAATAGATACGAAAAACCGTCCAAGTAATCCAATCTATCCAAAACTGTGTGATGCCATGCATTATGTTTAATTTATAAGCCTTTACTCAATGATCACCAATGATCAGTTTAGAATTATCACATTAACTAGCTGATCAACTTGACATGTTCGCACTAAATCGTCTGTAACTTCTGATTTAGAGTTCAGAATGACACCAATCGAATGCCCACGTTAAACTAGGTAAATTTTCTATATTTTGCAAAATTTGAGACAAACATAGAGACAACAAAGACCCAAGTAAACCAATCTATCCCAACCTGTGTGATGCCATGCTTTATGCTTCTTCTATAACCATTTACTCAATCAGTACCATTGATCAGCTTAGAATAATCATCTTAACTACGCGATAACCTTGACATGTCTGCACCAAATCGTCCGTAACTTTTGATTTAGAGTTTAGAGTGACACGAATCCAATGTCCCCTTAAGGTAGCTTAATTTTGTATGTTGTGACAAAATTGGAGCATAAATAGAGACGACAAATCTTCTAAGTAATCCAATCTATCCCACAATGTGTGATGCCATGCTTTATGCTTTATTTATAAGCCTTTAATTAATGAGTACAAATGATCAGCATAGAATGATTACTATAACTACCAGATCAACTTGACATGTACGCACTAAATCGTCCGTCACTATTGATTTAGAGCTCAGAATGACACAAATCCAGTGTCCATGTTAAGCTAGCTCAATGTTCTATATTGTACCTAAATTTGAGACATAAATAGATTCAAAAAACCGTCCAAGTAATCCAATCTATCCAAAATTGTGTGATGCCATGTATTATACTTCATTAATAAGCCTTTACTCAATTAGCACCAATGATCAGTTCAGAATTATCTCATTAACTAGCTGATCAAGTTGTCATGTCCGCACTAAATCATACGTACCTTTTCATTTATAGTTCAGAATGACACCATACAAATGCCCACATTAAGCTAGGTAAATGTTCTATATTTTGCAAGATTAGAGATACAAATAGAGACAACAAAGCGTCCAAGTAATCCAATCTATCCCAACCGACGTGATGCAATCCTTTATGATTCATTTATAAGCCTTTACTCAATTAGCACTATTGATCAGTTTAGAATAATCATCTGAACTGGCCTATAACTTGACATGTCTGCAACCAATCGTCTACAACTTTTGATTTAGAGCTCAGAAGGACAGGAATCCAATGCCCACGTTGAGCTAGCTCAATTTTCTATATTGTGACAATATTTGAGATAGAAATAGAGACGAAAAATCGTCTAAGGAATCCAATCTATCCCAATCTGCGTGATGCCATGCTTTATGCTTCAGTTATAAGCCTTTACTCAATGAGCCCCAATGATAAGTTTAAAATGATCATATTAAATGGCCAATAACCTTGACATGTCCGCCCTAAATCGTACGTAAATTTTGATTTAAAGCTCATAATGACACGTACCCAATGCCCACTTTAATCTTGTTAAATTTTCTATATTTTGACAAAATTAGAGAAAGAAATAGTGTCGATAAAGCGTCCAAGTAATCCAATCTTTCCCTAACTTTGTGATGCCATGCTTTATGCTTCATTTATATACCTTTGCTTAAAGAGGACCAATGATCAGTTTAGAATGATATCTTTAACTCGCCGATCAAGATGATATTTCCGCACTAAATCATCTGAAACTTATGATTGAGAGCTCAGAATGACAAGAATCAAATGTCTCTGTTAAACTAGCTAAATTTTCTATATTGTAACAAAATTTGACATGGAAATAGATACGAATAACCATCCAAGTAATCCAATCTATCCAAAACTGTGTGATGCCACGCATTATGCTTCATTTATAAGCCTTTACTCAATGAGTACCAATGATCACTTTAGAATAATCATATTAACTGGCCGATCAACTTGACATGCTCGCACTATAACGTCCGTAACTTTTGATTTTGAGCTTAGAATAAAACGAATTCAATGCCCACATTAAGCTAGATAAATTTTCTATATTTTAACAAAATTTGAGACAAAAATAGAGACGACAAAGCGTACAGGTAATCCAATCTATCCAAAACTTTGTGCTGCCATGCATTATGCTTGATTTGTAATCCTTTACTCAATGAGGACCAATGATCAGTTTAGAATAATCATATTAACTGGCCGATCAACTTGACATGTCCGCACTAAATCGTCCATAACTTTTGATTTTGAGCTCATAATGACACGAATCCAATGCCCACGTTAAGCTAGATAAATTTTCTTTATTTTAGCAAAATTTGAAACAAAAATAGAGACGACAAAGCGTCCAAGTAATCCAATCTATCCAAAACTGTGTGTTGCCGCATTATAATTCATTTATAAGCCTTTATTTATGAGCATCAATGATCAATTTAGAATAATCATATTAACTGGACATGAACTTGACATGTCCGCACTAAATTGTTAGTAACTTTAAAGTTTGAGCTCAGAATGACATGAATCAAATGCCCATGTTAAGCTAGATAAATTTTCTATATCTTATCAAAATTTGAGACAGAAATAGAGTCATGTGTGATGTCAGAAATATAGACAGAAATAGACAGAAATATAACAAAATTTTCTATATCAAGTAATCCAATATATCAAAAACTGTTTGATGTCATGCATTATGCTTCATTTATAAACCTCTACTCAATGAGCACCAATGATCTATTTAAAATGATCATATTAATTGGTCGATCAACTTGACATGTCCGGCCTAAATCGTCTGTAACTATTGATTTTGAGCTCAGAAAGACACAAATTCAATGCCCACGTTAAGCTAGCTCAATTTTCATTATCGTTATAAAATTTGATACATAACTACATACGAGAAAGAGTCCAAACAATCATATCTATCCCAAACTAAGTGATGCCATGCATTATGCTTCCTTTATAAGCCTTTACTGAATGAGCACCAATGATCAGTTTAGAATGATCATATTAACTGGCTGATCAACATGACATGTCCGCACTATATCGTCCGTAACATTTGATTTAGAGCTCAGGAACACACAAATCCAATGCCCACGTTAAGCTAGCTCAATGTTCTATATTTTAACCAAATTTGAGAAAGAAATAGAGACGACAAAGCATCCAAGTACTCCAATCTCTCCAAAACTGTGTGATGCATTATGCTTCATTTATAAGCCTTTACTTAATGAGCACCAATGATCACTTTAGAAAAATCATATTAACTGGCCGATCAACTTGACATGTCCGAATGACACGAATCCAATGTCTACGTAAGCTAGCTTAATTATCTATATTGTAACAAAATTTGAGATGGAAATAGATACGAAAAACTGTCTAAGTAATCCAATATATCCAAAACTATGTGACGCCATGTATTATGCTTCATTTATAAGCCTTTACTTAGTGAGCCCCAATGATCAATTTAGAATAATCATATTAACTGGCCAATGAACTTGACATGTACGCACTAAATCGTCAGTAACTTTTGATTTTGAGCTCTGAACGACACGAATCAAATGCCCACGTGAAGCTAGATAAAGTTTCTATATCTTAGCAAAATTTGAGATAGAAATAGAGACGACAAAGCATTCAAGTAATCCAATCTATCCAAATCTGTGTGATGTCATGCATTATGCTTCATTTATATGCCTTTACTCAATGATCACCAATGATCAGTTTAAAATGATCATATTAACTGGCCGATCAACTTGACATGTCCAGCCTCAATCGTCGATAACTTTTGATTTTGAGCTCGGAATGCCACGAATTCAATGCCCATGATGACCTGTCCGCACCAAATTTTCAATATTTTTCAAAATTTGAGACAGAAATAGAGACGACAAAGCGTCGAAGTAATCCAATCTATCCCAAACGGCGTGATGCCATGCTTTATTCTTCATTTATAAGCCTTTACTTATTGAGCACTTATTGAGCACCAATGATCGTTTTAATGATCACTTTAATTGCCGATAAACTTGATATTTCAGCACTAAATCCTATGTAAGTTTTGATTTAGTGCTCAGAATGACACGAATTCAATGCCCATGTTGACATGTCCGCATGATATTTTCAATATTTTTCAAACTTTGAGATAGAAATAGAGACGACAAATCATTCAAATAATCCAATCTATCCCAAACTTCGTGATGCAATGCATTATGCTTCATTTATAAGCCTTTACTCAATAACCAACAATGATCAGTTTAGAATAATCATATGACCTGGCCGATCAACTTGACATATCCACACTAAATTGTCTGTAACTTTTGATTTAAAGCTCAAAATGACACAAATCCAATGCCCACGTTAAGCTAGCTCAATTATGAATATTGTAAACAAATTTGAGACAAAAATAGACACGCCAAAGTGTCCAAGCAATCCTATCTTTCCCAAAATGTAAGATGGCAAGCATTATGCATCATTTATAAGATTTTACTCAATGAGCACCAATGATCAGTTTAGAATAATCATATTAACTGGCCGATCAACTTGACATGCTCGCACTATATCATCCGTAACTTTTGACTTTGAGCTCAGCATAACATGAATTCAATGCTTACGTTAAGGTAGATAAATTTTCTATATTTTAACGAAATTTGAGACAGAAATAGAGACGACAAAGCATCCAAGTAATCCAATCTATCCAAAACTGTGTGACGCCATGCATTATGCTTGATTTATAAGCTTTACTCAATGAGCACCAGTGATCATTTTAGAATAATGATATTAACTGGCCGATCAACTTGACATGTACGCGTTAAATCATCCATAAATTTTGATTTAAAGCTCATAATGACACGTATCCAATGCCCACTTTCATTATGCTAAATTTTCTATATTTTGACAAAATTTGAGACAAAAATAGAGTCGACAAATCGTCCAAGTAATCCAATCTTTCCCAAACTTTGTGATTCCTTGCTTTATGCTTCATTTATAAACCTTTGCTTAAAAGCCCCAATGATCAGTTTAGAATGATCATTTTAACTGGCCGATCAACAAGACATGTCCGCACTAAATCATCCGAAAGTTTTGATTTAGAGCTCAGAATGACAGGAATCTAATGAGTATGTTAAGCTAGCTCAATTTTCTATATTGTAACAAAATTTAAGACGGAAATAGATACGAAAAACTTTCCAAGTAATCCAGTCTATCCCAAACTGCGTGATGCAATGCTTTATGCT
Organism: Pugionium dolabratum; assembly: GCA_018901945.1. NCBI lineage: Eukaryota > Viridiplantae > Streptophyta > Magnoliopsida > Brassicales > Brassicaceae > Pugionium > Pugionium dolabratum. The sequence goes on from JAEVFF010000018.1 coordinate 1,004,191, forward strand.
TTATTTATAAGTCTTTAATTATACTTTAGAATGATTACTTTAACTTGCCGATCAACTTAAAATGTATGCATTAAATCGTCTGTAACTTTTGATTTAGAGCTTTGGATCACACAAATCCAATGGCCACGTTTAGCTAGCCCAATTTTCTATCTTGTAACAAAATTTGCGACCAAAATAGATACAAAAAACCGTCCAAGTAATCCAATCTATCCAAAACTGTGTGATGCCATGCATTATGCTTCATTTATAAGCCTTTACTCAATGAGCACAAATGATCAGTTTAGAATAATCATATTAACTGGCTCATCAACTTTACATCTCTGTAATAAATCGTCCGTAACTTTTGATTTAAAGCTCATAATAACACGTATCCAATGTCCACATTAATCTTGCAAAATTTTCTATATTTTGACAAAAATTGAGACAAAAATAGAGTCGATAAAGCGCCCAAGTAATCCAATCATTCCCTAACTTTGTGATGCCATGCTTTATGCTTCATATATATACCTTTGCTTAAAGAGCACCAATGATCAGTTTAGAATGATCACTTTAACTGGCCAATCATCATGACATGTCCACACTAAATCTTCCGAAACTTTTGATTTAGAGTTCAGAATGACACGAATCCAATGTCTACGTTAAGCTAAGTAAATTTTCTATATTGTAACAAAATTTGACGCGGAAACAGATACAAAGAACTGTCCAAGTAATCCAATCTAACAGAAACTGTGTGATGACATGCACTGTTCTTCATTTATAAGCCTTTACTCAATGAGCACCAATGATCAGGTTAGAATAATCATATTAACTGGCGATCAACTTGACATGTCCACACTAAATCATCCGTAACTTTTGGTTTTGAGCTTAGAATAACACGAATTCAATGCCCACGTTAAGCTCGATAAAATTTCTATATTTTATCAAAATTTGAGACAGAAATAGAGAAGACAAAGCATCCAAGTAATCCAATCTATCCAAAACTGTGTGATGCCTTGCATTATGCTTGATTTATTAGCCTTTACTCAATGAGCACCATTGCTCGGTTTAGAATAATCATATTAACTGGCCAATCAACTTGACATCTCCGCACAAAAACGTCCATAACATTTGATTTTGAGCTGAGAATGACACGAATCCAATGACCACGTTAAGCTAGATAAATTTTCTATATTTTAGAAAAATTTGAAACAAAAATAGAGACGAAAAGACGTCCAACTAATCCAATATATCCAGAATTGTGTGATGCCATGCATTATGCTTCATTTATTAGCCATTACTTAATGAGCACCAATGATCAATTTGGAATAATCATATTAACTTGCCGATGAACTTGACATGTCCGCACTAAATCGTCAGAAACTTTTGATTTTGAGATAAGAATGACACGAATCCAATGTTCACGTTAAGCTAGATAAATTTTCTATATCTTGAACAAAAATTGAGACTGAAATATAGACGACAAATCATTCAAGTAATCCAATTTATCCAAAACTGTGTGATGTCGTGCATTATGCTTCATTTATAAGCCTTTACTCAATGAGCACCAATGATCAGTTTAAAATGATTATATTAACTTGCCAATTAACTTGACATGTCCGTCCTAAATCGTTCGTAAGTTTTGAGTTTTAGCTAGGAATGATACAAATTCAATGTCCACATTGACATGTCCTCATCAAATTTTCAATATTTTTCAAAATTTGAGACATAAATAGGGACGACAAAGCATCCAAGTAATCCAATCTATCCCAAACGCGTGATGCATGCTTTATGATTCATTTATAAGCCTTTACTTAATGAGCACCAATGATCATTTTAGAATTATCACCTTAATTGGCCGATCAACTTGATATGTCAGCACTAAATTGTATGTAAATTTTGATTTTGAGCTTAGAATGACACGAATCCAATTCCCACATTAAGCTATCCAAATTTTTTATATTTTGCAAAATTTGAGATAGAAATAGGGACAACAAAGCATCCAAGAAATCCAATTTATCTCAACCTGCGTGATGCCTGTTGGTGTTTGGAAGATTTTTATGGTTATGAAAAAAGAGAATATATATTGAAAGTAATGAACTTTTTATTTACTTGATTGTATTACACTCAAAAATTTGATGATTGTGAAGACTAGACTCGATCTCTATTTATACATAACGAAAAGACACTATTTGAAACAACACGACTTTTTACTTGAAAAGATGCGACTCTACACTTGAAAGGGCACGACTCTTTACTTGAAAGAGCACGACTCTTTACTTGAAAGGACACGACTCTTTACTTGAAAGGTCACAACTATTTGTGTTGAACCAACACGACTGTATAAGTGAAAAGACACAACTTTACGAATTGATAATTCGTGACTCTTAATTATTAACTAACTTATATAAATGTGACTTTATATTATACGAGATTTGATTATACTTTAACATTCCCCCTTAATCATATCTCGGCTTCACTCCAAGCTTTCTTCTAAGATCTTCAAATCTTGAAACGTTTAATGCCTTTGTGAAGATATCTGCGAGTTGATCTTCGCCTTTGCAATACTCTAGTTGAATGAGTCCTTTGTGCTCGGCTTCACGTACAAAATGATACTTGATCTCTATGTGTTTTGTTCTTCTATATTGTACCGGATTCCTTCCAATTGCTATTGCCGACTTGTTGTCACATAAAATGGGGATGTCTTCTTTAAACTTTAATCCAAAATCCTCCAAAAGTCTTTGTAACCATATGGCTTGGTTTGTCGCTGCACATACGGCGATATACTCTGCCTCTGCCGTTGATTGAGCCACTGTTTGTTGTTTACTTGACTGCCAACAAAACATAGCCGATCCAAGACTAAAAGCATAACCTGATGTGCTTTTCTTGTCTTCGGTAGAACCACCCCAATCGCTGTCCGAGTAGCCTATTAATCTTGGTGTCTCCACGCTTGTAAAAAATACTCCAAAATTTGACGTTCCTTTGACGTATCTTAACACCCATTTGGCTTCTTGATAGTGCTTCACACGGTGTGATGACATGTATCTTGAGAGATAGGAGCTTGCGTACATTAGATCAGGTCTTGATGCACATAAATATAAGAGCCCTCCAACAATGCTCCTATACTTAGTCGGATCTCCAAATTCCTTGTCATCTTCTACTCCTTTTCCTTGTTGTGTAAGTGGAGTGCTTACACTCTTGCTTTCTTTCATTCCAAACTTATTAATAAGTTTGTTTGCATATTTTTCTTGTGAAAGAAAAATACCGTGATCATCTTGAATTATTTCCATCCCAAGAAAATAATTCAACAATCCAAGATCCGTCATCTCGAATTCATTCTTCATATTTTCCTTGAATGTGTTGATGAGATGAACATTGCTCCCTGTGATGATGATATCATCAACGTATAAGCTAACGATCAACACATCTTTTCCTTGCTTCATAATATACAAAGCCGCATCATTCATACTTCTTTCAAAACCGTTTTGAATGAAGTATGAGTCTATTCTTCCATACCATGCCCGTGGGGCTTGCTTCAAACCATATAAGGCTTTGTATAGACTTAACACTTTTTCTTCCTTTCCTTCAATCACAAAACCAGGTGGTTGTGTGACATAAACCTCTTCTTTTAGTTCTCCATTTAAAAAGGCTGATTTGACATCCATTTGATACAATCTCCACTTCATTTGAGCCGCATATGCAAGTATGGCTCGAATTGTATCATGTCTTGATACTGGGGCAAATGTCTCAAGATAGTCAACTCCGTATTCTTGAGAAAAACCTCTTGCAACTAGTCTCGCCTTGTGTTTAATAGGATTGCCGCTTGCATCCGTTTTGATCTTATATATCCACTTCACGCTTATTACATTTTTCTTCTCCGGCTTGTCTACTAGTTTCCATGTCTTGTTCTTCTCAATCATTTCTATTTCTTCATTCATGGCTTTTCTCCACTCTTTACTGCCACAAGCTTCATTGTAAGTTTGTGGTTCTTCATGTGCGAGAAGGCAAGCTTCTATTATTTGAGCCACTTCTTCAACCTCCACTCTTGGTGCTATTCGCATGATTTCACTTATTGACTTGTATTTCTTTGGTGGTTCAGAAGTTTCTCCTTCTTCATTGTTATCATGGTCACCATCTTGAAAAGAAACAGGGCTGGAAATTTTTTCGGTTTGATCTCTTGATTCTTGTAGGTCATTCATAGATAACACAATAGTCTTCTTGACTTCTTCTTTTCTATCCCAATCCCACTTCTTATTTTCTTCAAACTCAACATCTCTTGATACTTCAATCTTCTCGTTCTCCAAGATGAGAACTCTATAGCCTTTGGATTGATTGCTATAGCCGATAAAGATTCCACGCTTTGACTTAGCGTCTAATTTTCTCCTTTTTTGATCGGCAATATGCACGTAGCATATGCTCCCAAATATTTTCAAGTGTGATACATTTGGCTTGTGTCCACCCCACTTCTCTATAGGTGTCACATCATCTTCAATTGCCTTTGATGGTAGACGGTTTTGTAAGTAAGCCGCGGTGTATACTGCTTCTGCCCATAACTTGAGCGGTAAGCCTTGCTCAACAAGCATTGTTCTCGCCATCTCCACCAAGGATCTATTCTTGCGTTCTGCTGCCCCATTTTGTTGTAATGAATAAGGCAATGTAATTTGCCTATTGATTCCTTCTTCTTCACAAAAATGGTTGAATTCTTGGGAAGTGAACTCACCACCTCCATCAGATCTTAACGTCTTGATGGTATAATCTGATTGTTTTTCGATCATCGCTTTGAACTTCTTGAACAATAAGAAGGTCTCAGATTTTTGTTTTAGGAAGTATACCCAACACATGTGAGTATAGTCATCCAAAAACAACAGAAAGTAACGGCTTCCATCAAGCGATTTGTGTTGCATCGGTCCACATATATCCGTATGCACAATCTCAAGCTTTTCTCTTGTCTTAGTTTGAAATTCTTTTGGAAAGCTTTTGCGTGATTGCTTTCCAAGATTACATGCCTCACATACTTCCTTGTTGACTTTAAACTTTGGTAACCCATTTACCAAATTTTTGTCTTGTATTTGTTGCAACCGTGTGTTGCCTACATGACCAAGTCTCTTGTGCCATGTTTCCATTTCCTCTTGCTCCCTTGTATTCATAGCTTCTTCTTGTACTGAACTTAACTTGATTCTGAAGCTCTTTTGAGTCATTGGAATATCCATAATCTTCTTGCCATTTGCATCTACAATGATGCATTTCTTGGCTTTAAAACATACTTGATAGCCGTTTGAAATAATTTGAGGAACGCTCAACAAATTTTTCTCCAAACTAGGCACCAAGAAAACATTTTTGATGACTTTCTTGCCGTAACTTGTCATGACGGTAATATCTTCTTTACCGGCTGTCATTACTATTTCCCCGTTTCCGACTTTGATCGGAACCTTGATACTTTTATCGATCTTAGAAAAGTATCTCTCGTCTTTCGTCATATGATTAGTGAATCCACTGTCTACTAACCAAATGTCTTCTCTTAATGTTGTTATTGCTTCTTCACTTGCATTAAACAACATGTGGTCTTCACCCAAGTCTTCCTCTTCGAGACTTACATGCGCTCTTTCCTTTTTCTTTGAGCGACACACATTTGAGTAGTGGCCAATTTCACCACAATTGTAACACTCCTTGTTACTTCTTATATTCTTTTCATGATTGTTTTCTTTTGGTTTCTTCCAACACTCGTTTTCGGTGTGATTGCTTTTCTGGCAAAACTCACACCACTTCTTGCCTTGAATAACACGTCTCTTGGTGTTATCTCGTTTGAAACCGGATTTGGTTCCTTTTGAACGAGCATTAAATGCTCCTTCATTAGTGTTTTCTTCTCTTGCAGCCATTCTTGCTTCATGTGCTTTCAAAATACCGATTAGCTCTGTCATTGTTAGTGAAGTCAAATCACGAGTTTGCTCCAAAACGCTAACAATGCTATCGAACTTGGCTGGGAGAGAGATGAGTATCTTCTGTATGAGTTGATAGTTGGTTTTCTTCTCGCCATGATAAGTTAATTGATTCTCCAAAACAATTAACTTATCGGTGAATGTCTTAATATCTTCGTTATAATACATCTTTAGATTTTCGTACTTCCTACGCAACGATTGAAGTTTAACCAATCGGACTTGAGGAGAACCTTGATACTTATCCTTCAATATGTCCCATGCCTCTTTTGATGTTGATGATGCCACAATGCGCGAGAATATTTGATCAGTCACGGCAGTGTGCAAAATTTGCAATGCCATCGTATCATTTGACATCGCTTCTTCTCTAAGCGATTTTGCCCTTGCTGTTTCAGGGGTTTCTTGTTCTTGTACCGGTTCGACCGGCACGCCTTCTTCAACCACGGACCATAATTTTCTAGTCCTTAGAATGGTTGCCATCTTAATGCTCCAGAAGTGGTACTTCTCCCCATCGAATATAGGGATCACTTGATGTGAAGAGCCTTGCATAGTCTCGGCTTATTTTGCGATTAACTTATGCGATATCTTCTTGTTGCTTTTGTTCTTGCGATTAGTTGTAAACTAGTGCTTTCTCTTTTGTCCTCTTCAATCGTAAAGCTCTGATACCATGTTGGTGTTTGGAAGATTTTTACGGTTATGAAAAAAGATATTATATATTGAAAGTAATGAACTTTTTATTAACTTGATTGTATTACACTCAAAAACTTGATGATTGTGAAGACTAGACTCGATCTCTATTTATACATAACGAAAAGACACAATTTGAAACAACGCGACTTTTTACTTGAAAAGGCGCGACTCTATACTTGAAAGGACACGACTCTTTACTTGAAAGGGCATGACTCTTTACTTGAAAGGACACGACTCTTTACATGAAAGGTTGCAACTATTTGTGTTGAACCAACACGACTGTATAAGTGAAAAGACACAACTTTACAAATTGATAATTCGTGACTCTTAATTATTAACTAACTTATATAAATGTGACTTTATATTATACGAGATTTGATTATACTTTAACAATGCCATGGTTCATGCTTCTTTAATAAGCCTTTACTCAATTAGCACAATTTTTATCAGTTTAGAATAATCATTTTAACTGCCCGAAAACCTTTACATGTCTCCAACAAATCGTGCGCAACTTTTGATTTAGAGCTCAGAATGACAAGAATCCAATGCCCACGTTAAGCTAGCACGATTTTCTCTATTGTTTCATAATTTGAGACATAACTAGATACGACAAAGCGTTCAAATAATCCAATCTATCACATGCTGCGTGATGCCATGCATTATGCTTCATTTATAAGCCTTTACTCAATGTGCAACAATGATCAGTTTAGAATAATCATATTAACTGGTCGATCAACTTGACATGACCACACTAAATTGTTTGTAACTTTTGATTTAAAGCTCAGAATGACACAAATCCAATCCCCACGTTAAGCTAGCTCAATTTTCAATATTGTAACAAAATTTGAGACAGAAATAGAGATGACAAAGCATCCAAGTAATCCTATCTTTCCCAAACTGTAAGATGGGGTGCATTATGCTTCATTAATAAGATTTTACTCAATTAGCACCAATGATCAGTTTAGAATAATCATATTAACTGGCCGATCAACTTGACAAGTCCGCACTAAATCGTCCGTAACTTTTGACTTCGAGCTCAGAATAACACGAATTCAATGCCCACATTAAGGTAGATAAACTTTCTATATTTTAACAAAATGTGAGACTGAACTAGAGACGACAAAGCATCCAAGTAATCCAATCTATCCAAAACGGTAGGATGCCATGCATTATGCTTGATTTATAAGCCTTTACTCAATGAGCACCAATGATCAGTTTAGAATAATCAAATTAACTGGCCGATCAACTTGACATGAACGCATTAAATTGTCCGTAACTTTTGATTATGGTCTCCGAATGACACGAATCCAATGCCCACGTTAAGCTAGCTCAATTTTCTCTGTTGTTACAAAATTTGAGCCATAACTAGATACGACAAAGCATCAAAATAATCCAATATATCCCAAACTGCGTGACGCCATGCATTATGCTTCATTTAAAAGTCTTTACTCAATGAGGACCAATGATCGGTTTAGAATAATCATATTAAGTGGCGATCAACTTTACATATCCGCACTAAATCGTCTGTAAATTTTGATTTAAAGCTCATAATAACACGTATCCAATGTCCACGTTAATCTTGCTAAATTTTCTATATTTTGATAAAATTTGAGAAAAAACTAGAGTCGACAAAGCATCCAAGTAATTCAATCTTTCCCAAACTTTGTGATGCCATGCTTTATGCTTTATTTATAAATCTTTTCTTAAAGAGCACCAATGATCAGTTTAGAATGATCATTTTAAGTGGCCGATCAACATGACATGTCAACAATAAATCTTCCGAATCTTTTGATTTAGAACTCAGAATGACAAAAATCCCATGTGTATGTTAAGCTAGCTCAATTTTCTATATTGTAACAAAATTTGAGACAAAAATAGATACGAAAAACTGTCCAAGTAATCCAATCCATCCCAAACTGCGTGAAGCCATGCTTTATGCTTTATTTATTAGCCTTTAATTAATGAGCACCAATGATCAGCTTAGAATGATTACTTTAATTGGCCGATCAACTTGACATTTACGCACTAAATCGTCCGTAACTTTTGATTTAGAGCTATGAATGACACAAATCCAATGCCCACATTAAGCTAGCCCAATTTTCTATATAGTAACAAAATTTGCAACATAAATAGGTACGAAAAACAGTCCAAGTAATCCAATCTATCGAAAACTATGTGATGTCATGCATTATGCTTCATATATAAGCCTTTATTCAATGAGCACGAATGATCAGTTTAGAATAATCATATTAACTGGCTGATCAACTTGACATGTCCGTAATAAATCGCCCGTAACTTTCGATTTAAAGCTCATAATGACACGTATCCAATGCCCACGTTAATCTTGCTAAATTTTCTATATTTTGACAAAAATTGAGACAGAAATTGAGCCGATAAAGCATCCAAGTAATCCAATATTTCCCAAACTTTGTGATGCCATGCTTTATGCTTCATTTATATACCTTTGCTTAAAGAGCACCAACGATCAGTTAAAAATGATAACTTTAACTGGCCGATAAACATAACATGAATGACACGAATCCAATGTCTACGTTAAGCTAGCTAAATTTTCTATTTTTTAACAAAATTTGATGCAGAAATTGATACAAAGCACTATCGAAGTAATCCAATCTATCTAAAACTGTGTGATGCCATGCATTATGCTTCATTTTTAAGCTTTTACTAAATGAGCACCAATGATTAGTTTAGAATAATCATATTAACTGTCCGATCAACTTCACATGTCTGCACTAAATCATCCGTAACTTTTGATTTTGAGCTTAGAATAACATGAATTCAATGCCCACGTTTACCTAGAAAATATTTCTATAATTTAGCAAAATTTGAAACAAAAATAGAGACGACAAAGCGTCCAAGTAATCCAATATATCCAAAACTATGTGATGCCATGCATTATGTTTCATTTATAAGCCTTTACTTAATGTAAACGAATGATCAATTTATAATAATCATATTAACTGGCCGATGAACTTGACATGTCCGCATTAAATCGTCAGTGACTATTGATTTTGAGCTCAGAATGAAACAGATCCAATGCCCACGTTAAGCTAGAAAAATTTTCTATATCTTAACAAAATTTGAGACAGAATTAAAGATGACAAAGCGTTCAAGTAATCGAATCTATCCAAAACTGTGTGATGACATGCATTATACTTCATTACTAAGCCTTTACTCATTGAGCACCAATGATCAGTTTAAAATGATCCTATTAACTGGCCAATCAACTTGACATGTCCGCCCTAAATTGTTCGTAACTTTTGATTTTGAGCTCGGAATGACACGAATTCAATGCCCACGTTGACATGTATGCACCAAATTTTAAATATTTTTCAAAATTTGAGACATAAATAAAGACGACAAAGCGTCCAAGTAATCCAATCTATCCCAAACGGCATGATGCCATGCTTTATGCTTCATTTATAAGCCTTTACTTAATGAGCATCAATGATCGTTTTAGAATGATCACTTTAATTGGCCAATCAGCTTGATATGCCAGCACTAAATCGTTTGTAAGTTTTGATTTAGAGCTTAAAATGACATGAATCCAATGCCCATATTAAGCTATCGAAATTTTTATATTTTTCATAATTTGAGATAGAAATAGATACAAAAAACCGTCCAAGTAATCCAATCTATCCAAAACTGTGTGATGCCAAACATTATGCTTCATTGATAAGTTTTTACTCAATGAGCACGAATGATCAGTTTAGAATAATCATATTAACTGGCTGATCAACTTGACATGTCCGCACTAAATCGTCCATAACTTTTGATTTAAAGCTCATAATGACACGCTTCCATTGCCCACCTTAATGTTGCTAAATTTTCTACATTTTGACAAAATTTGAGACAAAAATAGAGTCAATAATGCGTCCAAGTGATCCAATCTTTCCCTAACTTTGTGATGCCATGCTATATGTTTCATTTATATACCTTTGCTTAAAGAGCACCAATGATCAGTTAAAAATGATAACTTTAACTGGCCGATCAACGTGATATTTCCGTACTTAATCTTCCGAAACTTTTGATTTAGAGCTCAGAATGACACGAATCCAATGTCTCCCTTAAGCTAGCTAAATTTTCTACATTGTAACAAAATTAGACGCGCAAATAGATACGAAGAACTGTCCAAGTAATCCAAAACTATGTGGTGCCATGCATTATTCTTCATTTAAAAGCCTTTACTCAATGAGCACCAATGATCAGTTCAGAATAATCATATTAACTGGCCAATGAACTTGACATGTCTGTACTAAATCATCTATAACTTTGGAGTTTGAGCTTAGAATAACACGAATTCAATGCCCACGTTAAGCTAGATAAATTTTCAATCTTTTAACAAAATTTGAGGCAGAAATAGCCACGACAAAGCATCCAAGTAATCCAATCTATCCGAAACTGTGTGATGCCATGCATTGCGCTTGATTTATAAGCCTTTACACAATGAGCACCAATGATCAGTTTCGAATAATCATATTGACTGGCCAATCAACTTGACATGTCCGCACCAAATCGTCCGTAACTTTTGATTTTGAGCTCAGAATGACACGAATCAAATGCCCACGTTAAGCTAGATAAATTTTCTATATTTTAGGAAATCTTGAAACAAAATTCGAGATGACAAAGCGTCCAAGTAATCCAATATATCCAAAACTGTGTGATGCCATGCACTATGCTTCATTTATATGCCTTTACTTAATGAGCACCAATGATCAATTTAGAATAATCATATTAACTGGCGGATGAACTTGACCTGCCCGCACTAAATCGTTAGTAACTTTTGATTTTGATATCAGAATGACACGAATCCAATGCCCACGTTAAGCTAGATAAATTTTCTATATCTTAACAAACTTTGACATAGAAATAGAGACGACAAAGCGTTCAAGTAATCAAATATATCTAAAAGTGTGTGATGCCATGCATTATGCTTCATTTATAACCCTTTACTCAATGAGCACCATGATCAGTTCAAAATGATCATATTAACTGGCCGATCAACTTGACATGTCCGCCTTAAATCGTTCATAATTTTTGATGTTGAGTTCGAAATGACACAAATTCAATGCCAACGTTGACATGTCCTCACGAAATTTTCAATATTTTTAAAATTTTGAAACATAAATAGATACGACAAAGCGTAAAAGTAATCCAATCTATCCCAAACGGCGTGATGCATGCTTTATGATTCATTTATAAGCCTGTACTTAGTGAGCACCAATGATCGTTTTAGAATTATCACTTTAATTGGCCGATGAACTCGATATCTCAGCACTAAATCGTATGTAACGTTTGATCTAGAGCTCAGAATGACCATAATCCAATGCCACATTAAGCTATCCAAATTTTTTATATTTTGCAAAATTTGAGACAGATTAATTGGCCGATGAACTTAACATGTCCTCACTAAATAGTCAGTAACTTTTGATTTTGAGCTCAAAATGAAACAGATCCAATGCCCACGTTAAGCTAGATAAATTTTCTATATCTTAACTAAATTTGAGACAGAATTAAACATGACACAGCCTTCAAGTAATCGAACCTATCCAAAACAGTGTGATGACATGCATTATGCTTCATTAATAAGCCTTTAATCAATGAGCACCAATTATCAATTTAAAATGATCATATTAACTAGCCAATCAACTTGACATGTATGCCCTAAATAGTTCGTAACTTTTGATTTTGAGCTCGGAATGACATGAATTCAATGCCCACGTTGACATGTACGCACCAAATTTTAAATATTTTTCAAAATTTAGACATAAATAGAGAGGACCAAGCATCCAAGTAATCCAATCTATCTCAAACGGCGTGATGCCATGCTTTATGCTTCATTTATAAGCCTTTACTTAATGAGCATCAATGAACGTTTTAGAATGATCACTTTAATTGTCCGATCAGCTTGATATGTCATCACTAAATCGTATGTAAGTTTTGATTTAGAGATCAAAATGACATGAATCCAATGCCCAAATTAAGCTATCTAAATTTTTTATATTTTTCAGAATTTGAGACAGAAATAGAGACAATAAAGCGTCCAAGTAATCCAATCTATCTGAACTTGTGTGATGCCATGCTTCATTCTTCATTAATAAGCCTTTACTCAATTAGCACCATTGATCAGTTAAGAATAATCATCTTAACTGTCCGAAAGCCTTTACATGTCTCCACCAAATCGTCCGCAACTTTTGATTTTTTGATTTGGAGCTCAGAATGAACGAATCCAATGCCCACGTTAAGCTAGCTTAAGTTTCTCTGTTGTTTCAAAATTTGAG
>JAEVFF010000018.1:1018855-1128855 GCA_018901945.1 Pugionium dolabratum
CAATGCCCACGTTAATCTTGCTAAATTTTCTATATTTTGACAAAATTTGAGACAAAACTAGAGTCCACAAAGCATCCAAGTAATCCAATCTTTCCCAAAATTTGTGATGCCATGCTTTATGCTTCATTTATAAACCTTTACTTAAAGAGCAACAATGATCAGTTTAGAGTAATCATTTTAACTAGCCGATCAACATGACATGTCCACACTAAATCTTCTGAATCTTTTGATTTAGAGCTTAGAATGACAAGAATCCATTGTGTACGTTAAGCTAGCTCAATTTTGTATATTGTAACAAAATTTGAGACGGAAATAGATACGAAAAACTTTCCAAGTAATCCAAACTATACAAAACTGTGTGATGCCATACATTATCCTTGATTTATTAGCCTATAGTCAATGAGCACCAATGTTCAATTTAGAATAATCATATTAACAGGCCAATCAACTTGACATGTGCGCACTAAATCGTCCGGAACTTTTGGTTTTGAGCTCAGAATGACACCAATCCGATGCCCACGTTAAGCTAGATAAATTTTCTATATTTTAGCAAAATTTGAAACAAAAAATAGAGGCGAAAAAGCATCCAAGTAATCCAATATATCAAGAACTGTGTGATGTCATGCATTATGCTTCATTTATAAGCATTTACTTAATGAGCACTAGTGATCAATTTAGAATAATCATATTAACTGGCCGATGAACTAGACATGTCTGTAATAAATCGTCTGTAACTTTTTATTTTTAGAATGACACGAATCCAATGTCCATGTTAAGCTAGATAAATTTTCTATATCTAAACAAAAACTGAGACAGAAATATAGACGAAGAAGCGTTCAAGTAATCCAGTGTATTCAAAACTGTGTGATGTAATGCATTATGTTTAATTTATAAGCCTTTACTCAATGGGCACCAGTGATAAGTTTAAAATGATCATATTACCTGGCCCAAAAACTTGACATGTCCGCCCAAAATCATTCATAATTTTTGATTTTGAGCTCGGAATGACACGAATTTAATACCCACGTTGACATGTCCTCACCAAATTTTCATTATTTTTCCAAATTTGAGACATAAATAGAGACGACAAAGCGTCCAAGTAATCCAATCTATCCCAAACGGTGTGATGTGATGCTTTGTGATTCATTTATAAGCCTTTACTTAATGAGCACCAATGATCGCTTTAAAATTATCACTTTAATTGGCCGATAAACTTGATATGTCACCACTAAATCGTATGTAAGTTTTGATTTAGAGCTCAGAATGACACGAATCCAATGATCACATTAAGCTATCTAAATTTTTTATGTTTTACAAAATTTGAGACAGAAATAGAGGCAACAAAGCATCTGAGTAATCCAATCTATCTCAACCTGCCTGATGCCATGCTTCATTCTTCATTAATAAGCCTTTACTCAATTAGCACCATTGATCAGTTTAGAATAATCATCTTAACTGTCCGATAACCATTACATGTCTCCACCAAATCGTCCGCAACTTTTGATTTAGAGTTTAAAATGACACGAATCCGATGCCCACGTTAAGCTTGCTCAATTTTCTCTATTGTTTCAAAATTTGAGATATAACTAGATACGACAAAGCGTTCGAATAATCCAATCTATCCCAAAATGTGTGATAACATGCATTATGCTTCATTTATAAGCCTTTACTCAATGTGGAACAATGATTAGTTTAGAATATTCATATGAACTGGCCGATAAACTTGACATGTCCACACTAAATTGTCTATAACTTTTGATTTAAAACTCAGAATGACACAAATCCAATGGCCACGTTAAGCTAGCTCAATTTTGAATATTGTAAAAAAATTTGAGACAAATAGAGACGACAAAGCGTCCAAGTAATCCTATCTTTCCCAAACTGTAAGATGGCGTGCATTATGCTTCATTTATAAGATTTTACTCAATGAGCACCAATGATCAGTTTAGAATGGTCACTTTAACTGGCCGATCAACTTGACATGTCTGCACTAAATCGTTCGTAACTATTGAATTAGAGCTCAGAATAACAAGGATTCAATGCCCACATTAAGGTAGATAAATTTTCTATATTTTAACAAAATTTGAAACTGAATAGAGACGACACAGCATCCAAGTAATCCAATTTATCCAAAACTGTGTGATGCCACGCATTATGCTTGATTTATAAACCTTTACTCAATGAGCACCAATGATCAGTTTAGAATAATCAAATTAACTGGCCGATCAACTTGACATGTACGCATTAAATCGTCCATAACTTTTGATTTTGATATCAAAATGACATGAATCCAATGCCAACGTTAAACTAGCTCAATTTCTCTATTGTTACAAAATTTGAGACATAACTAGATACGACAAAGTGTCCAAATAATCCAATCTATCCCAAACTGCGTGATGTCAAGCATTATGTTTCATTTATAAGCCTTTACTCAATGAGCACTAATGATCTGTTTAGAATAATCATATTAAGTGGCCGATCAATTTCACATATCCGCACTAAATCTTCCATAAATTTTGATTTACAGCTTATAATGACATGTATCCAATGCCCACGTTAATCTTGCTAAATTTTCTATATTGTGACAAAATTTGAGACAAAACAAGAGTCGACAAAGCTTCCAAGTAATCCAATCTTTCCCAAACTTTGTGATGCCATGCTTTGTGCTTCATTTATAAACCTTTGCTTGAAGACAACCAATGATATGTTTAGAATGATCATTTTAGCTGGCCGATCCACATGACATGTCTACAAAAAATCATCTGAAACCTTTGATTTGGAGCTCAAAATGACAAGAATCCAATGTGTACGTTAAGCTAGCTCAAGCTTCTATATTGTAATAAAATCTGAGACGGAAATAGATACGAAAAACTGTCCAAGTAATCCAAGCTATCCAAAAACTGTGTGATGCCATGCATTTTGCTTGATTTATTAGCCTTTACTCAATGAGCACCAATGATCAGTTTAGATTAATCATATTAACTGACAGATCAACATGACATGTACGCACTAAATCGTCCGTACCTTTTGATTTTGACCTTAGAATGACATGAGTCCAATGCCCACGTTAAGCTAGATAAATTTTCTATATTTTTGAAAACTTTGAAACAAAAATAGAGATAAAAAGCGTCCAAGTAATCCAATATATCCAGAACTGTGTGATGCCATGCATTATGCTTCATTTATAAGCCTTTACTTAATGAGCACCAATGATCAATTTAGAATAATCATATTAACTGGCCGATGAACTTGATATGTCCGCACTAAATCGTCAGTGACTTTTGATTTTGACATAAGAATGACACAAATCCAATGCCCACGTTAAGCTAGATAAATTGCCTCCACCTGAATAAAAATTGAGACTGAAAAATAGACGACATAGCATTCAAGTAATCCAATCTATGTAAAACTATGTGATGTCGTGCATTATGCTTCATTTATAAGCCTTTACTCAATGAGCACAAATGATCAGTTTAAAATGATCATATTAACTGGCCAATCAACTTGACATGTCTGTCCTAAATCATTCGTAATTTTTGATTTTGAGCTCGGAATGATACGAATTCAATGCTAACATTGACATGTCCTCACCAAATTTTCAATATTTTTCAAAATCTGAGGCATAAATAGAGACGACGAAGCATCCAAGTAATCCAATCTATCCAAAACTGTGTGATGCCATGCAATATGCTTCATTTATAAGCCTTTACTCAATGAGTACCAATGATTATTTTAGAATAATCACATTAACTGGCCGATCAACTTGACATGTCCGCACGAAATCGTCCGTAACTTTTGATTTTGAGCTTAGAATAACACGAATTCAATTCCCACGTTAAGCTAGATAAATTTTATATATTTTAACAAAATTTGAGACAAAAATAGAGAGGACAAAGCGTTTAGGTAATCCAATCTATCCAAAACCTCAGAATGACACAAATCCAATCCCTACGTTAAGCTAGCTCAATTTTCAATATTGTTACAAAATTTGAGACAGAAATAGAGACGACAAAGCATCCAAGTAATCCTATCTTTCTCAAACTGTAAGATGGTGTGTATTATGCTTCATTTATAAGATTTTACTCAATTAGCACCAATTCTCAGTTTAGAATAATCATATTAACTAGCCGATAAACTTGACAAGCCCGCACTAAATCGTCCGTAACTTTTGACTTTGAGCTCAGAATAACACGAATATAATGCCCACATTAAGGTAGATAAACTTTCTATATTTTAACAAAATGTGAGACTAAACTAGAGACGACAAAGCATCCAAGTAATCCAATATATCCAAAACTGTGTGATGTCATGCATTATGCTTGATTTCTAAGCCTTTAATCAATGAGTACCAATGATCAGTTTAGAATAAGCAAATTAACTGGACGATCAACTTGACATGTATGCATTAAATCGTCCGTAACTTTTGGTTATGGTCTCAGTATGACAGGAATCCAATGCCCACGTTAAGCTAGCTCAATTTTCTATATTGTAACAAAATTTGAGACGGAAATAGATACGAAAAACTGTCCAAGTAATCCAAGCTATCCAAAACTGTGGGATGCCATGCATTATGCTTGATTTATTAGCCTTTACTCAATGAGCACCAATGATCAGTTTAGAATAATCATATTAACTGGTAGATCAACTTGACATGTACGCACTAAATCGTCCTTAACTTTTGATTTTAAGCTCAGAATGACACGAATCGAATGCCCATGTTAAGCTAGATAAATTTTCTATATATTAAAAAAGTTTGAAACAAAAATAGAGACGAAAAAGCGTCCAAGTAATCCAATATATCCAGAACTGTGTGATGCCATGCATTATACTTCATTTATACGCCTTTACTTAATGAGCACCAATGATCAATTTAGAATAATCGTATTAACTGGCCGATGAACTTGACATGACCGCATTAAATCGTCAGAAACTTTTGATTTTGAGATAAGAATGACACGAATCCAATGTTCACGTTAAGCTAGATAAATTTTCTATATCTTGAACAAAAATTGAGACTGAAATATAGACGACAAATCATTCAAGTAATCCAATTTATCCAAAACTGTGTGATGTCGTGCATTATGCTTCATTTATAAGCCTTTACTCAATGAGCACCAATGATCAGTTTAAAATGATCATATTAACTTGCCAATTAACTTGACATGTCCGTCCTAAATCGTTCGTAAGTTTTGAGTTTTAGCTAGGAATGATACAAATTCATTGTCCACATTGACATGTCCTCATCAAATTTTCAATATTTTTCAAAATTTAAGACATAAATAGGGACGACAAAGCGTCCAAGTAATCCAATCTATCCCAAACGCGTGATGCATGCTTTATGATTCATTTATAAGCCTTTACTTAATGAGCACCAATGATCATTTTAGAATTATCACCTTAATTGGCCGATCAACTTGATATGTCAGCACTAAATTGTATGTAAATTTTGATTTTGAGCTTAGAATGACACGAATCCAATTCCCACATTAAGCTATCCAAATTTTTTATATTTTGCAAAATTTGAGATAGAAATAGGGACAACAAAGCATCCAAGAAATCCAATTTATCTCAACCTGCGTGATGCCTGTTGGTGTTTGGAAGATTTTTATGGTTATGAAAAAAGAGAATATATATTGAAAGTAATGAACTTTTTATTTACTTGATTGTATTACACTCAAAAATTTGATGATTGTGAAGACTAGACTCGATCTCTATTTATACATAACGAAAAGACACTATTTGAAACAACACGACTTTTTACTTGAAAAGATGCGACTCTACACTTGAAAGGGCACGACTCTTTACTTGAAAGAGCACGACTCTTTACTTGAAAGGACACGACTCTTTACTTGAAAGGTCACAACTATTTGTGTTGAACCAACACGACTGTATAAGTGAAAAGACACAACTTTACGAATTGATAATTCGTGACTCTTAATTATTAACTAACTTATATAAATGTGACTTTATATTATACGAGATTTGATTATACTTTAACATTCCCCCTTAATCATATCTCGGCTTCACTCCAAGCTTTCTTCTAAGATCTTCAAATCTTGAAACGTTTAATGCCTTTTTGAAGATATCTGCGAGTTGATCTTCGCCTTTGCAATACTCTAGTTGAATGAGTCCTTTGTGCTCGGCTTCACGTACAAAATGATACTTGATCTCTATGTGTTTTGTTCTTCTATGTTGTACCGGATTCCTTCCAATTGCTATTGCCGACTTGTTGTCACATAAGATGGGGATGCCTTCTTTAAACTTTAATCCAAAATCCTCCAAAAGTCTTTGTAACCATATGGCTTGGTTTGTCGCTGCACATACGGCGATATACTCTGCCTCTGCCGTTGATTGAGCCACTGTTTGTTGTTTACTTGACTGCCAACAAAACATAGTCGATCCAAGACTAAAAGCATAACCTGATGTGCTTTTCTTGTCTTCGGTAGAACCACCCCAATCGCTGTCCGAGTAGCCTATTAATCTTGGTGTCTCCACGCTTGTAAAAAATACTCCAAAATTTGACGTTCCTTTGACGTATCTTAACACCCTTTTGGCTTCTTGGTAGTGCTTCACATGGGGTGATGACATGTATCTTGAGAGATAGGAGCTTGCGTACATTAGATCAGGTCTTGATGCACATAAATATAAGAGCCCTCCAACAATGCTTCTATACTTAGTCGGATCTCCAAATTCCTTGTCATCTTCTACTCCTTTTCCTTGTTGTGTAAGTGGAGTGCTTACACTCTTGCTTTCTTTCATTCCAAACTTATTAATAAGTTTGTTTGCATATTTTTCTTGTGAAAGAAAAATACCGTGATCATCTTGAATTATTTCTATCCCAAGAAAATAATTCAACAATCCAAGATCCGTCATCTCGAATTCATTCTTCATATTTTCCTTGAATGTGTTGATGAGATGAACATTGCTCCCTGTGATGATGATATCATCAACGTATAAGCTAACGATCAACACATCTTTTCCTTGCTTCATAATATACAAAGCCGCATCATTCATACTTCTTTCAAAACCGTTTTGAATGAAGTATGAGTCTATTCTTCCATACCATGCCCGTGGGGCTTGCTTCAAACCATATAAGGCTTTGTATAGCCTTAACACCTTTTCTTCCTTTCCTTCAATCACAAAACCAGGTGGTTGTGTGACATAAACCTCTTCTTTTAGTTCTCCATTTAAAAAGGCTGATTTGACGTCCATTTGATACAATCTCCACTTCATTTGAGCCGCATATGCAAGTATGGCTCGTATTGTATCATGTCTTGATACTGGGGCAAATGTCTCAAGATAGTCAACTCCATATTCTTGAGAAAAACCTCTTGCAACTAGTCTCGCCTTGTGTTTAATAGGATTTCCACTTGCATCCGTTTTGATCTTATAGATCCACTTCACGCTTATTACATTTTTCTTCTCCGGCTTGTCTACTAGTTTCCATGTCTTGTTCTTCTCAATCATTTCTATTTCTTCATTCATGGCTTTTCTCCACTCTTTACTGACACAAGCTTCATTGTAAGTTTGTGGTTCTTCATTTGCGAGAAGACAAGCTTCTATTATTTGAGCCACTTCTTCAACCTCCACTCTTGGTGCTATTCGCATGATTTCACTTATTGACTTGTATTTCTTTGGTGGTTCAGAAGTTTCTCCTTCTTCATTGTTATCATGATCACCATCTTGAAAAGAAACAGGGCTGGAGATTTTTTCGGTTTGATCTCTTGATTCTTGTAGGTCATTCATAGATAAAACAACAGTTTTCTTGACTTCTTTTCTATCCCAATCCCACTTCTTATTTTCTTCAAACTCAACATCTCTTGATACTTCAATCTTCTCATTCTCCAAGATGAGAACTCTATAACCTTTGGATTGATTGCTATAGCCGATAAGGATTCCACGTTTTGACTTAGCGTCTAATTTTCTTCTTTTTTGATCGGCAATATGCACGTAGCATATGCTCCCAAATATTTTCAAGTGTGATACATTTGGCTTGTGTCCACCCCACTTCTCTATAGGTGTCACATCATCTTCAATTGCCTTTGATGGTAGATGGTTTTATAAGTAAGCCGCGGTGTATACCGCTTCTGCCCATAACTTGAGCGGTAAGCCTTGCTCAACAAGCATTGTTCTCGTCATCTCCACCAAGGATCTATTCTTGCGTTCTGCTGCACCATTTTGTTGTGGTGAATAAGGCAATGTAACTTGCCTATTGATTCCTTCTTCTTCACAAAAATAATTGAATTCTTGTGAAGTGAACTCACCACCTCCATCAGATCTTAACGTCTTGATGGTACAATCTGATTGTTTTTCGATCATCGCTTTGAACTTCTTGAACATTAAGAAGGTCTCAGATTTTTGTTTTAGGAAGTATACCCAACACATGTGAGTATAGTCATCCAAAAACAACAGAAAGTAACGGCTTCCATCAAGCGATTTGTGTTGCATCGGTCCACATATATCCGTATGCACAATCTCAAGCTTTTCTCTTGTCTTTGTTTGAGATTCTTTTGGAAAACTTTTGCGTGATTGCTTTCCAAGATTACATGCCTCACATACTTCCTTGTTGACTTTAAATTTTGGTAACCCATTTACCAAATTTTTGTCTTGCATTTGTTGCAACCGTGTGTTGCCTACATGACCAAGTCTCTTGTGCCATGTTTCCATTTCCTCTTGCTCACTTGTATTCATGGCTTCTTCTTGTACTGAACTTAAATTGATTCTGAAGCTCTTTTGAGTCATTGGAATATCCATAATCTTCTTGCCATTTGCATCTATAATGATGCATTTCTTGTCTTTAAAACATACTTGATAGCCGTTTGAAATAATTTGAGGAACACTCAACAAATTTTTCTCCAAACTAGGCACCAAAAAAACGTTTTTGATGACTTTCTTGCCGTAATTTGTCATGACGGTAATATCTCCTTTACCGGCTGTCATTACTATTTCTCCGTTTCCGACTTTGATCGGAACCTTGATACTTTTATCGATCTTAGAAAAGTATCTCTCGTCTTTCGTCATATGATTAGTGCATCCACTGTCTACTAACCAAATATCTTCTCTTAATGTTGTTATTGCTTCTTCACTTGCATTAAACAACATGTGGTCTTCACCCAAGTCTTCCTCTTCGAGACTTACATGCGCTCTTTCCTTTTTCTTTGAGCGACACACATTTGAGTAGTGGCCAATTTTACCACAATTGTAACACTCCCTGTTACTTCTTTTATTCTTTTCATGATTGTTTTCTTTCGGTTTCTTCCAACACTCGTTTTCGGTGTGATTGCTTTTCTGGCAAAACTCACACCACTTCTTGCCTTGAATAACACGTCTCTTGGTGTTATCTCGTTTGAAACCGGATTTGGTTCCTTTTGAGCGAGCATTAAATGCTCCTTCATTAGTGTTTTCTTCTCTTGCAGCCATTCTTGCTTCATGTGCTTTCAAAATGCCGATTAGCTCTGTCATTGTTAGTGAAGTCAAATCGCGAGTTTGCTCCAAAACGCTAACAATGCTATCAAACTTGGCTGGGAGAGAGATCAGTATCTTCTGTATGAGTTGATAGTTGGTTTTCTTCTCGCCATGATAAGTTAATTGATTTTCCAAAACAATTAACTTATCGGTGAATGTCTTAATATCTTCGTTATAATACATCTTCAGATTTTCGTACTCCCTATGCAACGATTGAAGTTTAACCAATCGTACTTGAGGAGAACCTTGATACTCATCCTTCAATACGTCCCATGCCTCTTTTGATGTTGATGATGCCGCAATGCGTGAGAATATTTGATCAGTCACGGCAGTTTGCAAAATTTGCAATGCCATCGTATCATTTGACATCGCTTCTTCTCTAAGCGATTTTGCACTACTGTTTCAGGAGTTTCTTGTTCTTGTACCGGTTCGACCGGCACGCCTTCTTCAACCACGGACCATAATTTTCTAGTCCTTAGAATGGTTGCCATCTTAATGCTCCAGAAGTCGTACTTCTCCCCATCGAATATAGGGATCACTTGATGTGAAGAGCCTTGCATAGTCTCGGCTTATTTTGCGATTAACTTATGCGATATCTTCTTGTTGGTTTTGTTCTTGTGATGAGTTGTAAACTAGTGCTTTCTCTTTTGTCCTCTTCAATCGTAAAGCTCTGATACCATGTTGGTGTTTGGAAGATTTTTACGGTTATGAAAAAAAGAGAATATATATTGAAAGTAATGAACTTTTTATTTAACTTGATTGTATTACACTCAAAAAACTTGATTGTGAAGACTACACTCGATCTCTATTTATACATAACGAAAAGATACAATTTGAAACAACGCGACTTTTTACTTGAAAAGACGCGACTCTACACTTGAAAGGACACGACTCTTTACTTGAAAGGACACGACTCTTTACTTGAAAGGACACGACTCTTTACTTGAAAGGTCACAACTATTTGTGTTGAACCGACACGACTGTATAAGTGAAAAGACACAACTTTACGAATTGATAATTCGTGACTCTTAATTATTAACTAACTTATATAAATGTGACTTTATATTATACGAGATTTGATTATACTTTAACATAAACAAGTTCAAATATTAATATTCAGTTTGAAATTACTTCAAGAAAAGCTTTACTTGAGTTTGAAACATAGTGATAGAACAGAGTAGTATGCCAAAAAGAATCGAAAAATATCAACGACTATCACTATTACTTCAATAAGAGCTGCAACTACCTTGAATTACCTTAAATCATTATCGAAATCGAAAATGAAAGGAAGCTTTTGGTTTCTTTGAGTTTGCTCTGTTTTGTTTGTTGCCGTTGAAGAAGAAGAGTGAAGTGAGGAGAGAGTATATAGGATATGGTGAGGGACCCCACTCAGTACGAAATGAACGCGCGTAAGACAGCTTAAGATTTCCTCTTTGGGTCGCACGATGCCACGCTGGCAATTAAAAAACGTCTTTATATTAGCTGTTAATCATTATAAAAATTGTATTCGATATATACAATTACACATCTATATTAAAATTCATAGATTAGTTTATGTCTACTTCTTTTTAACATTTTTTATATGTATTTCAGAGTTTGTTCATGTGAAAATTTATCTCACTCTTGCTATTACTTGAATTTTGATCCTTTCTCGATTCATATCTTTTTCAATATAAATATGCCTATCTGCAAATATGTTAAGTGGTTATTAAAAGAAAATAGTATATAAGATAATTTAGAATGATACAATTATAAAAATATTATTGTATGAATTCACTTTAACATTTTCTGTCATTATGTCAAAAGTATTAAATAATCATTATGTTAAATACTTGTTATCGAATATCCAAAAGACTTTATTTTATGATTCACAATAGAAGTTTTTTTTATTTTCGTATCACTTTAGTAATTTAGGTTTTAATATTATTAGTTTAAAGTTAATATTAATTAATCACGTAACTATAAATGAATAAAATCTCTTTTCAGGAAACAAACATATATCATAAAAATGCAATACGAGGAAAAACTGAAAAAAATAATGTACGAAAAGTTTACGTATACAATTTAACTAATTTCGAAATGTATTTTAAAACACAGCTTATAAAAAATGTAAATAAATCCTTAAAATTAAGAAGTCGGCAAAAAAGTAATATTTTAAAATATCATTATTTAAAGTTTTTATTTTAAATCTAATATTTTAAAATTAAAAATTCTAAAAATAACACAAATAATTATGTAAAAACACTTATTTAGTCTAAATAAATTGAGTTCATTTTTCTAATTTATAGTTTAATTTTTTCTATTAAAATATAGTTTTAAAGTATTTTAATTATAAAATTATGTTATTATTAGAAATTTATATTAATTATGGTAATTTTGGAATAAAAATTTAAAAATATTATTTTAAAGAATTGTTCCAAAAAACCCTTAAAATTAAGAAAATTAATGAAATGTTCTTTTGACCACTAACTATAGGGCTCAAAAATGATTGTGTTAATAATTTGTAGCATAAAAAATCAAAAAATTTAGTTAAAACTGAAGACTAAAAGAAATATAAATATTGCTTAAGCCACTAATTACCATTATCTACAGTCACTAAGTACACAAAGAATCTCCAGAAGTTGGAGTAGTACAATATGTAGAATACAATGATGTTATGAGGGAATAACCAAAAACTTGCTCATGACCTTACCGTTTAACTGAAAACTGTTTTGAGGATGTTCATGACAACACACTAAGGCACAATAACCAAAGCAAGAACTAAACCAATATTGCCAATGTTAGAAACAATCTAAGAGGAGAGTGATGTATCAAATTGCAAACCAAATAAAAAAGCTCAAACACTAAGAGATTTTTACAAACTATGTTCCCAAGAAGTTCATGTTAATTTGAATGTTGTATATATATATATATATATCATGCCATTTATAAGATGTACGATATATGTTTTAAGGGAAATTGTATAGTGAACCTTTCAAAAAAAGTTCTTTTAATTGGAGGATAGCAATAGTTACCACAAATTAAACAATTAAAATGTTTTCATAAAAAATTGAAGAAAAACAAATAAAATAAATGCTCTTAAACCTCTTATATAATGGAACAGAAAGAATATATGATATCTATGAGTTGTAGCAAGCTAAAAACGTAGAGTATTAGTTCTTTTATTATAAAATGGAGATATTATATGTTTTAATTATATATTAACAAGTTTTATAAATTGTCTTCCCTTAGATTATTGTTACTTTCTATGTTTTATTAGATGTTTGTTTTACATTCTTTAAAAATGAAAAAAAAAACATTCTTTTTTAATAAAAATGATATCGTGAAAAACAAAACATATAAAATATAAGAGGTCCCTTAATAATAATGTATGCGTTTTAGAGGTGAGAGTTAATTTGTTGTTGGAATAAATGCATAATACTGTTAAGTGAGTGTCACTTGCGCGTCTGCTTCACGCACCTTTTAATACTTTAATCTCTCAACCATTTTGTTGTTATCAATTATACTAAAATGTTACATGTGATATACATAGATTAAAATTAAAATTTAAAATTTTTTATTCTTTGAATAAAAATATTATAAATATATCTTAATTTAAAATATTATATATATACTGTTTCATAAAATAATAATAATATTATTATTACATATTATTCAAATAATATTATATTATTTTATTGTTTTTTCAATACGTTAATCAAAAATATATTTATAATTTTTTTAGTAAAATATTTGAAATATGTTTTAAATTAAATTAATGAAATTAGTAGTTTTTATTAATTTTATTATGGTATAGAATCTACTTATATATAGAGTAGTCATACTAAAAAATAATTATTATTAATTCAAATTTAATATTACTAATTCGAATTTTGTTGAATAAAATGATATTTTAATAGTAGAGCTTAAATTATGGGAAAGAGTATTTGGTTCGGAAACAACTTCAAATTCAATTTCTACAATTGAAGTAACTTCACTATCCAAGTACGCCTTTTGAACTTCAGCCACTAACACAAATCAAGAGTATTCTTGAAAAACTACTGACACAAATCAAGAGTATTCTTGAAAAACAATGCCAATGCGCAACTGGAAAAAAAATATATGATGTAAACACGATTTTATTTATGCCTCATTTCAAATTGATGAGCAACTACATATATTCTACAAATACCTACATATCATCGGCATTGTTTAATAACTTACATTCGAGTGATATATGGTTGCATCCGAGTGGGTATAAAGCTCGAAGATGTGCTTGCGTAAGTATTTTCTCATATGCTTTTAGTGTTTCTATTTTGTCCAAAAAACAAAAAAATAGATAATCATTTGTCATATGCTTTTGTCTTGCCCTTCGGTTACAACTTTACATTCCTAAACATAAACAGTAACACTTGTTAATTAATATTTTCGATGAAGAGCATGCAAAGGAGGAATAAAAAAGTTACTGAATATAGAAAAATATATAAGCTCACCATTTTCTTTCTCCCATTGAGAAACTGCATATATAACTATTCTCTTTCATTTCAGAGAAAATTTTAAAAATCCAAGAAAACTTGTAAAAACATAGTTTATCATTAAAAAAATGATTTCCAAACTGAAAGGAGGTAGAAAAACGAAGACATCATTCTTAAGAAACGATGATTTGGTCTTAGGATTTTATAATATTTAATTATTTTTTTAAAAGATTGTTTAAATTAAGAAAGTAAATGTCGTAATATATGTTATATGTTAAATGTGTGGAATATGGAATATGTTAATTGTGTCAACTTGAATGAAAATTTAAATTTATTATATATGTATATATGAATATTATACACATCTAATTGAGTTATACAATTTCTATATAATTTGTGATTTAGATATACCGACTATATTATTACATAATATATATTTCTATAAAACAATTATTACTATAATATGTTAAATTTAATTATTGAGTTAAAAAGGTAAAGGTGCATATAATATAAAAATAAAATTAAATAGTGTTAATGAAGTTTTCATATCTACAAAAATTCGACATATTTACTTTTCTTATATATGTGTACAATAATTAATTATTTATGTAAAAAAACAATCTTCCATTTTTAAAATTGTCGATTAATTAAATATGTAATATACTAATTCAAAATTTCCAATCGTCGGATATTTGAAAAGTAAATAGTGTTTGGAAACTTATTAAATTTTATAGTTAAATTACCTAATTAAGATGTTTAGATAATAAAATAAATAATTTATATTTTAAATTAAATTAATTAATAAAATTATTGAGAGTGAATATGGTGATGATACCTAAGCAATTTTTATTCTCAGTGCTTTTTTTTAATATATAGTAGATTTTATTCGTTCTACAACTTTCCAAAATACAATTGACATGTGTTATTTATTTTTTAAAAATATAGTCTTTACTTAGACATTAGTTAGGTTATATTGGCTCATTAGACATGATCATCCTTTTGACTCCTTTCAAGCGACTTTATATATCACTAGTAAAAAATTTGCAGATAGCCACAGAAAACTATGATCAATTCGTAGCATTTAATTTTCATATTAGTCACAAAAGCAACATATAGCAACGAAACTTCCATGACTATATGCTTTAGTTTTTATGGTTGTATAACAAATCAGCCACGAAAAAGTTACAAAACATATTTACTTACGATTCTATAGCTACGATAATTAGTGGTTACTATTCCGTAGTTATAACTTCGTGACTATTTTTTTTGTAGTTATATGGACTTTTCTGGTCTATTCCGTAGCTATAGAGATAATTTTTTAATAGTGTATGTTGGAGAGGTGAGCATAATTAGTAGATCGATTCCTCGTATGTTACTAGAACCGTTAACGTGTAAGTTTTAAATCTTTTTGTGGGCTTCATCTTTTAAAGAGTATCCATTCTTTTACCACTTGAGAGGATTGTCTTGTCCTCTTATGTCCTAAAATTTTTTGAAGATAAGTTTAGCTAACATTATAATTATATTTATAAATAAAATTTAGAAGATGTTTATGACATAGTTTAATTTTTGTATTCTACAATTTTACTAAAATACTAAAATAAAATATTTCTTGTATACTATTATATGTTTTGTAATGCAAGAGTAATGAGTGAAACAAATAATAATTTTAGAAATATTGGATTATGATCTCACTCCACTTTAATTTGATTCTATAATGGTTTATATAAAATTGAGCATTATGCTATATATACACATGTAAATTTATATAGAGTAAAATCTAACACGATTTGGCTAACACTCACATTATCATTATGTCTATAATAAATAACTCAACGTCCATAACCATTCTAACCAATACATAAAAATACATACATGTTCAATAGTTGCTTATACATAAATAATATAATACTAGATTTAGATCCACGCCGTACGTGAAGAAAAATATTCGTAAAATATATAATATTTTTAATTATTAAATATAAATTAAATATTTATATAATTTTAACTTTTATTTAAATTTATTTTAATATTAATTTTTGTATATATAAATTAAGGAAAATAAAATAATTATTTTTTACTAATTTAATAATATTTTTTGGTTATTTTAATAAATATATTGATTTTCTAACCAAATTAATAACAATGATATATATTGTAATTATTATAGTAACTCAACCCTATTTATATATTTATTTGAAACTCATTGTGATGATAACACGTTATCATGATATTTTTGTTAATAACACGTTAGGATAAAATTAATTTTTAAAATATTTTTCAAATAATATACTAGATATATACATACACTGGTTATTTTTAGATTTGAAGCCTTTATCGGTTTAAAAACCGGATCGGAAAGAAATATGGGTTTTTTTATGTTAAAACATATTTTGTATTAGTCGAGGAATCACTATATCTCTATATATATAGTTGAATATATACAATGTCTATGTTTTTTGTCTTCTATAAAGTTTTTTGAATATAAAATTTATTTTTTATATAGTTTTCCTAGTTTTCATTTCTACGATCATTAAACAAATTAAATCCTAAAAATGATTTTTTAGATACCTAGGATTTCAAATATGTTTACGTATTTTAAATTTTGAATAAATATATGTATTATGTTCACGTTCGTTTGTCAGCCGTAAGAACCTACGGCTGAGGTAGTGGTAAATTATGCTTTGTTTAGTTGCCGCAAGTACCTGCGACAGACGCATCGATCAAACACTGCGTTCTGCATAACAATTTTTCGACCACTGATTAAAACAATGATACGATTAAAAATCTATGATCAATTACAAACGCAACCGCCGACAGCACACAAACGAACAATATCTATTACAACCGCAAACGCAAAGTTGACCACAGTCGCAGTCACATGCGTTTGCGGCAACCAAACGAACAAAACTTATCTATTTGTGATAATTCAATAGTATGAACGTTAGATTTGAATAAATTATAATGAATGGTTTGGTGATGATTTTTTTTTTAAAGTTAGGTAATTTTTTTTAAGATTCACGTGTTTTGTAAACACATCCAGATTTTGTGAAATTGAACCTTAAAGCTTAATATATTTATACATTTAATGAGAAATTTTAGCAAATTAAACATTTCATTTAAATATCTCTAGTACAACGAATTTTTTGTGATAAATCTTAATCCGGGTAAAACACTTTATAATCTT
Organism: Pugionium dolabratum; assembly: GCA_018901945.1. Taxonomy (NCBI): domain Eukaryota; kingdom Viridiplantae; phylum Streptophyta; class Magnoliopsida; order Brassicales; family Brassicaceae; genus Pugionium; species Pugionium dolabratum. The sequence goes on from JAEVFF010000018.1 coordinate 1,035,959, forward strand.
AATTTAAACCTAGTTTGTGTATTGAACCTATTGTTCATAAATATAATGATTTACTCTAAATTATGTAAAATCTTTGGAAAGATGCCAAGATTTTTTCATCCAAAAATGTAAATATGTTATTAAATATTTAATTCATTTTACAAAATTTCAAATTAAATATCTGTATATTATTTAGATTTTATTTAAGATTTATTTTAGAAATTTCCTTTAAATACCCATTTATAGTTTAAATACCCAATTAAATCCAAACTATTTTCTAGTTGTTTTTTTAATTTTAGTAATTTCTTAATCAACCTTGCACGTCAACATAAGTATCAGAACAAACATAATCCAGTCAAATATCATCAAATCAATCAAATTAGATTTATATTGTTTGATCTGTAAACTAAAATAATTATTGAATAAATATAATATAGTCTAAGTTATAAAATTTATTATAGTTATTTGAAATTATTATTTAAAATTTAAAATCTTATCATATCTACTAATAATATTGATTATTATTTTCAATATAATGATAGTTTTTATTTTAATTAAATAAATGATAATTTCTATGCAAAATACATTTTATTTGTAGAATATTAAAAAGGATATTTTTTTTTATTTAAATAACAAATATTCATATTTTAAAATATCAAATTTATAACATGTGTTAACATATTGCAAGTTGATATTAATTATTTATAAATATTTGTATGTGTAACTTAAGAAAATACAAAAATTATTTTTTGAAATAAATAATTTTTTAGTTAGTATAATATAACATATTGATTTTGTAACCAAATTAATATGAATGACACATATTATAATTATTTTAATAATTTTAATATATTTATATATTTATTTCAAACTTATTATGATAATGGCACTTCATCGTCGTACTGTTTAAATAACATATTATGATAATGTTATTTTAGAAAATATTTATCAATTAATATATGAGAGATCCCATGCCATATTTAACATCATCAATAAATTAAATTTACATCTCATAATTTTCTCCTGGTCTAGTGAAATTAAAACAAATAAAAAGTTTTAGTAAATAACTTCTCGCTAGATAATATATTATATTATCAAATAAAAATTAATTTAAGATTAATTTGTTACAAACTGAGAAATTCATTTTCCAGCATATCACATATTAAGATGGAAATTCAAATTTAGAATAAGATTTCAAAACTCTAAATGTATCATTTTTCATATATGAATTATTTCTAATATAATATTTTGTATATGTGTGTGTGTTTTTACTATCTTACAATATAGTAAAATATATCTATATATGAGTATGAGAATATATTATTCTATAGTTGAAATATTTGCACCAAAATTTGTAAGTAATCTTTGATATTTCACTCTAATAGTTTGTTTCTTCCTATAACACACGCTTTCACAGATCCTAATATATATATATATATATATATATATAACTAAGCAATCAAACATCAACATTTACAATTCACAAATTGTCTGCAAAAAGAAAAGAAAAAAACGATGAAAACTAAAAGTGTAGCCATGTTGGTGATGATGGTAATAATGATAATGCAGAACATTTTGGTTCAGGCAAATCGTCCCTTGTGTGAATTTTCTGGTAGATGTGATAATCATGATCATTCTCCTTCTCCTTCTCCTTCACAAGATCACAACTCTTTGGATTCTGATCCTTTTTCAATATCTCCAGATTTTGATCCTTTTTCAATATCTCCAGATTTTGATCCTTCTTCAAACTCTCCTGCTCATTCACCTGATTATAACTCTCATTTCAAAAATCTTTCTCCAAATTCTATTTCTCCTTCACCATTTTCAGACGAATTCTTTTTCTCTTGCGCGTTTGGTTGTTCTATTCAACGTTGCTTTCACCTTGGCATTGACTCAAGTAAGTTGTCACTTCTTCATATTATTAGTTATTTCTTACACTGGTTTAATACAAAATAAGAGAAATATATATATTGTTTCCCATTCAATAATTGAAAACATATCTAGATTGTATATAGCTAATATTTTTTTATTTAATAGTAAAAGCTATAAATTTTAGAATCCAACTAAAGTTTTCTTTTTGTTTCATTTTTGGTATTTGCGATGAGAACAGAAGATGAGGAGAAGCTTACCTCATGCGTACAAAATTGTTCGGAGACATGTGGCAAGAAGAACTAAAACGATAATATATATATGTCTAAATTAATAAAGAGCAAATTAGATTATTGTAGGTTCGTTCCTATTATATTTTCTTTTCCTTGCTCACATCATGTATTAATCTAATCATATGTATCATCTCGTTATGATGCTTTGTATGAGACGTGATAATTATAATAACTATTAAATTTATCAATTTACCTCGATTTCACCTTTTGGGGGGTTTTTATTGCAATTTTCGCCGAAAACAACATATGTTTATAAATTGATTTGTGCTGCGTGAAATTATGTAATTAACATTTTTTATAAATTTAGTCAAATAGTTTGTAGTTTACAAATTTTAGTCGATAATAAATTATTTTAAATAATATTCGTAACATAAATATAAATGTGAAATTTTAAATGGTTAGATATAATATTATAGTTAGTTTTTTAAAGTTAAAAGTTATTCAAATATATTAATAAATATTGGATTTTATAATCATCATGAATATAATTTATAAAATATGAATGTAAATTAATTTTTTTTATAATTTTTTAAATTGTTAGATGTATTAATATAGTTAATTTATTTATTTTTAGATAAAAATGATTTAAGTAGAGTAATAAAAATCTGAATTTTAAATATTAGATTTTATAATACTAATGTATATTTTAACATTCATATATATATTTGGTATTGTTCTTTAAATTAATAAATTATAATGACATTTGAAGTAATATTATACAAAATTGAATGTTATTTTTATATGTATTTTCTAAATAATAATATAAAGATTGTTAAAATTTGGAGAAGAGTAACTGATATAGTAGTTATACCATCTCTATGTCCATCATAAAAATGTGGAGTTCGTTTTCACCTTTTTCGTATAGAAAAATGTTAAATTTTTGTATGAAAATGTTGGGTTATTAAATTGCTACGTTGTGATCCAATGAAAAAAAAATTGTTAAAATTTAAGTACATATACATATATACTCTAATGTCATTATAAAAATGGTCTAAAAACAGAATAATATAACAAGATAAGAACAAACACATAAAATTGTGTTGTTAGAAAATCGATGTTATAAGGGCTCACTCATTTCACGTGTTATTATAAACAAGTTTACATAGAAATCATTTCCATTTTCATAGATTTCATTATCACAGTATTCACTGCACTTGTAACATTTCGATCTTCTTAGCATCAAATCTTTTTCTTTCTCTTTTAGTCAAAAACATCAACCATTTCTTTTTCACATTCCACTTTTCTCACACTAAATTCTAATCGGAAAATTCTTCTCTTTTTCTTGTGGTTCAATATTATTAACTTTTGGTATATTTTTAAAAAGAAAACCATTTTGATGGATGAGATTTAATTTCTGTAAATGACTAAATATAAGATGGCATTTTGAATTTTTCTCCATTGTAAGTTACAAAGATCCTAAATAATCTCATCCCCACCGTATATATAATCAATCATTCATCTCAAGCCTTTTTTTTTTAACTCCAGTGAATAGTTAATTTTTACCGAGATGGCTTTCAGAATCACAGTAAGTTTAATTTAATTATTGTGTATTCAAATCTAAGCCTTGATGAACCATTTTGGTTTGAAATTATTTTCTATTGCGAAAAAGTTTATTATGTTTCTGTTCTATAGAGCCAATTACGCTCGGCCGGCAAACAAATCGGTGGCTCTATCGTCGCTGATGGTGCCAAACAAACATATAACAAGTATGAGATTTACTGAATTTAAGTATTTGAATCGAAATTTCATTGTGAAATTGCATGCTTCAATCATTACTCTACTTAAAATTCTCTTAAAATTGTTTCAAAATGTTAATTCTAGATTAACATTGTGGCTGCGATTATGATATATTTTGTTCGTTTGTCTGTTACGATTGCGGTTGATCGCACGTTTTTAGTAGTACTGATGTTTTAATCAACGGTCAAAAAAATTATAACGCAAAATATAACATCGGACCGCTACAATTAATCATAAATAGTTGCGACAGATAAACAAACAATAATATACCGCAGTTATAGCTACAAAAAAATATGGCTCACAAACGAACATGATTATTCTCTGACTATTCTATTGTAATGTATACCGTTAATATTATTTCATTTTTCCTCCATTCATGATGACTTTGTAGTTATATCTTCTCAAAGCTATAATTTAGTTTATGTATTTTGTGTATAAACGTATTTGAATAAAGAGGTTCGTCAAATAAAATAGGTTCTCAATAACGGGAGAGTTTGCACCAGTGGCTATAATAGGAGGTTTTGTAGCCTTAGCAGTGGCTATGGCCGGACATAGCCTCAAGCAACAACTTATGCATTCTCCGGCGGTTAGTACAAGAAAGAATAGAAGAGCAGCTGTCGCAGAAGTTGATGATCCGGAGCATTGTGTCTCCTCTGCTGACAAATTTATCAACAAGTCTTGGTTACGAAAAGTAGGCCAAATTCAAGATAAGTCTAATGCGATTTTATCTGATCCGACCAGACCTAACCCTTTCACCACGTATGTTTTAATGACTTCTCTTTTTTTTTTTTCTTCAAAACTATATATCATAATATAACATTTTGTCAATACCGATTTGGTTTATGGTGATTGGACACTGCTATAATCACAATAGTTACGTATTTTGCTAACCAAAATTGAAATTGTCATTTGTTTTGCATGCGAACTCGAAAGGCCTCGAAATGCAGAGACATTGAACTCCGTTGGTGTGGCTCCAAAGGGAATCTGAAAAACTTTCTATGAATCGAATAAAAATTTTGCTTTCAAATAAAAATACACATTTAAAACTTTCTATATTTTTGTTTAATAATAATTGTAAATATAATAATCTCTTTGAGCTTGGTTCAAAGAAAGAGTTTCTCTTTTCAAATGCATGCAAATATCCCAGTTCAAATGAAATGGGGTCTCTGGTAAATATAATAATCTCTATTGAAGTTTCAAGTCTTCTTGAAGGGAAAAGTTTCGGAGATCTTGTTGAGGAGAAAAAAAACTCCACCGAATTAGTGTGATAGTGTTAGGTTGACCCTTTAATCGATTTCTACGAACCGATTCAACTTAATCACTACGGTTTTCATGAATTGCTTTGTTTCACTTCCCACCAAAAAGCAGCTAAATGTAAGAAAGTTATACTCTCAAACTTCGAACTCAATCTTACATTTGACCTAGTAAATGAAAGCTAATGACTCTCTTTTCCCTTTACATTTGAGTTTTTGTAGTTAACCCTCCAAAGATTCTACATAAAGGTTAAAAAACTACTTTAAAAACCAGCTTTTTAACCTCTAAACTAAACCAAACTCAGGTTTTGGAGCTTAAATCCTCCCCAACCGGTCCTTACATGAGCTTGGATACACAAGTACATAATCTAGACACAACCCGCCTTTGGTATGTGTACAATCGATCTGAGTCATCGAGAACTTAATCTTTGTAGATGAACTATTCGATTTCCCGACCACAAAATCTCCAGCATGGTAATGATTCCACTTTCCTGCTTCGGTTAACATGCATTGAGATGAAGAATGTTGACCATCTTCAGTCCATATTTGAAACCGAACTGGTTTAATGTCCCAACCATGAACCTGTTCAGTGTTGCAAACTCTCCAACCAAACCGCTTAACCGGTTTTCCAAGCTGAAGCCTGAAAAAGACGCTGTAGGTTCCAGCTGGAAACGGGAAATCGATTTCTCCAGCAACTTCAAACCACCAGATTTGCTGTAGATATGCCACTGAAGAAAATCTGCAGGATTTTTATAAATGAAAATTATGAAACAAGTATAACCTTAGTTTTTCAGTGATTGTAGTGGCGATTCTTAGTCCTAACAATTAAACAAGGACACAACCCACTGTTGAAGAATTGATGCAATCAACTACGCAAAATGCTACGAAAGACTGAGATTTTATCATTTGGATATAATGGAAACCAGCAAAAATGAATCATTAGGGACAAATTCTGCTGATTAAGGTTAAGCTGATGAGAAGGAGAGAAAAAACAAAGGCGAGTAAGAAGTCTCACCGAGATTCATCAGTCTGGAGATGACTCCAGTATCGTCGATCATCAATCCCGGTGATCGATAGTCCCTTGGCCGATATACATAAACAGAGACCACTAGTTCGTTTATCTACCCAAGCTTTCTGCAGAAAATCGAATTCAGATACATAACATTTCTTCTCTAGTTTTCCAGGGAAAAGCTTTAGAAAGAGATTCTTCTAGCCTAGTTCAAATAATAAAAAAGAAAGAAAAGATATTTGTTTCCTGTGAATCATTTTACAAGAAAAATCATGTAACCCCTAAATGTTTGTGGGAAAACAAACAAATCAGAAAAGGATGAAATCCAGTCAGACAGAGAGAGGATGTTTAAAAAAAGACTAACCTTGTTTCCATCGTCGAAGGAATTAACCCGAGAGAGAAAAGTATAGACATCTCTTTTATGCAGTTTTTCCGGGAAACCATCAAGGATTTTCTCGAGAATCAGCTTGTAATCTGGTGGAAGTTTCGATTCCCAGACGAAATCAGCCCAAGAAGCGCCATGGAAAGCCCTGTTCAGCTTCGAAAATCTGCAGATCTCAACCGGATCCAAACTCTCGAGAATCAAAGCTACACAATTTTCTGGCAAATCCCCTAAACCAGGCTTTGACAGATCTTGATTCCCATTACAAGACGAAGACGATAAATCATTGTGAAAGAGAGAGAAACCCAAACCCATCCAATCACGGGGTTATCAAAACCCTAGAAAAAAAATCCTTTTCGACGTGAATTGAAAAACTGTTTTTGTCGTGGATCTTCAATAGAAAAATTACGGAATAATACTTCTCCAATTTCGAGACTTCGTGGTGGGTTTCCTCTTTATATTCAAGAAGACATCAAATCGTGTCTCAGAAATAAAGCAAATGGAGGAAAGAAGCCTTCTTTAAGAAGGGTTTGGTGGTAACAGACAAAATGGTGTAAGGATTCGGATTTTGGACGGTGACACAAAAAGGAGGAGGATATATATATATATGCTTCAACTAGAGGATTTATTAAATAATAAACAAAGTATAATTGATACCTTATGACTGATTAATTATTACAGAAATTTATATATATGACAAATAGTATAACTATAATATAATAAAATAATTATTATTCACAATTTTTAAAATTCAAATATCTTTGTTTGCTCTTATTTTTAATATATATATATTTTTCATTTTTATACAGTATAATTTTTACATAATTTTATCCTAATATATATTTAATTAACTAGTTATATATTTGATTAATTAGTTAAATAAGTTACTAACAAAAATTAAATTAAAATTTTATTTTGTGCTACATTAATTAAAATTTTTAACATTACATAATTAGTTAATCTATTAAATAAAAATAATCTAAAAATATTTATATCTGAAAGAAAAACGTATATTTTATTTTATGCATGGTTATATATTATATAAATTAATGTATTATATATATAAGTTTATATATGTCGTTAATATATGTCAAATTATTACAAAGTTATTGCAATTTTAGTGCAAACCAAATGTATTTTCGTGTCTTATATATACACGTACTACGAAAAAATGCTAGATGAATCTTACTTAGAACTATCACATATATTAAATAATTAATCATTATTTTACAACAATTATACATGCACTATTTTCAGAATAAACACTTTCCAATAATTATGAATCGGTACCAATTAAATTTACTCAATATCATCCATTAATATTTGAGACCTGTGTTGTATTTATCTTATTGGAAATTGGATATACAGAAAAGATTTAAATGAATAAAATATTATCTGACCACGGGTTTTCATACTACAGTTTTAAACGCATAAATATAATAGAATTGTATATCATATACTAACTTTACACGTGTTTGTTATATTTTACTTTTTAAGTTCTGAACGCATATATAATGGAGTTTTATACCCTAATAACCTCATACGTGTTGTCCATGCAATAGTTTTAAGTTTTTGAATCATAACTTGGTATTATTATTTCAGTGTAATAAATCTTGTGATACCATTTAAAAAATATAATTGTTCTATTTTTAAAACTTTTATACACTGCTATAAAATATTTAAAACTACAAATGTATAAAATTGTATAAATCATCTTACAAAAGGTGTTTTAAAAGTTTTATGAAATTGTATACTAAACATTTTTTATAAAATTTATAGCCTGCTTGTAAGTTTTTATAAGGTTTTTGAAAAATGAAAAAACTATATATCGTTTGTAAACCAAAAATTATAAACTATTGTAGAAAAAAATTATTTTAAATTTTTTAGTGAGCATTTGAAAAGGGAAATTTCTCTAAGATGAATAGATTTGTGAAAATAACCTATTTATTGGATTTTCAAATAGATTTAAGATATAATATCCTCTTCAATATACTTTGCGAAAGAGTTAGATAATTCCCCATTTGAAAATCTAAACAAGAGGATTCTTCCTCTAGTGAGAACCATTCCCCTGCTAAGCTACTACAACATATACTTAAATATGGATAGATACTTCGTAGAATAACAATGCATTCTCCTCTTTATTCAAGAGATTTTGTACCTAAAAGTCCATATACTTCTTTGTGGAGCAAAACAATTCAAGGCATTTAAATTCAGAAAGCAAAATCTCACATTTCTAGATGGATTAAATGTAGCTATTGGACAAGACCTTAGTTGGTAATGTGTTAATCTTGTACAATGATATTGATTATAAAATAAGAATCAATTAAGGAATGTAAAGCTTACTGTTGGAACGTAATACAAATCACATTTCATTTTTTTCTATTGATTCGGAAAGAATCCAAGCAAATGCACTAACTGTGAGCGTAAAAAGACAAACTCACAATGTGCAATTAGCTGGCATTTTTGTTGGTTTCATATATAACGTTCACTCTTTTCTTTTCTTGGTTATAATATCGGACAGAAGTTTGTAATACTTTTTAGTATTTATTAGGTGGAATTACTTCATCAATAAAAAAGCATTTGTCATTATATATATTACGTATTGATGCATTATAACCACTGTTTTGCAGTTGTTTATGAGTATTTTAATTTATTTTCAGAATTTTTGAATGCTTACAGTTTTAGAAATGTATATTTTTGAATTCATGAAATTAACAGAAAATTGGCTATAAAATCTCAAGCTCGATCATCCCTTAGGTGGATTGATCGTTCTTTAGTTGGATCGATCAATCCATTAGTTTCGTGATTTCAAAAGGTGCAATTGATCGAACGTCGATCAAAGGATCAATCGTTCTTTACATGGATGATCCATTTTTATGATGCACAAAAAGACAATTCCGACATTTTTTTTAATCCAAAATCAACCTAATTCGATCTAAGACTTACTATTAATATCTTTTTCGACCACTTGTTAAGTTATATTTTATTTTTCTTTTAGAATTTTGGTTGGTTCACTTGTTCACTTGTAAGCTTTGAAGAGATAAATTTTATTGAGAATATTTTTGTATCTCAATTTTATAGTTGCTTAATAAAATGGTTTCTTTCATATGCCCTTGCTTTGATTCTTTGATTATGTTTGATTAGTTCCTTAGTTAGTTTTAGGGATTTCAAGAATTGATGAATCAAATTGACAGACTTAGGGTTTTATATACATCCATATAGATTGTTAACTGATCACTTATATTGTGATTTTAAAATTAACTGACCACGTCAAAAGTGTATTTTGATTTACTCAAAAGAACCTAAATGGTTTAGTTATTTAGCTCAAGATATTTTGTGTAGCTTTAATCCTCCTCAATTCCTAATCCTCAGCTTTCAATATACAACATAAATCTTTTTAACTATTAGAGTACATAACAATGACATGGTTCATTTTTCTTTGAACTTTTGGTTTTTAGTGTTAAGCTTTATTACTAAAGTACAAATTGCATACGAACTATACACATCTACAAGTTTTGGAAAGATCTCATTCTGTCCAGCTACATAATAAACCTAAAACAAACACAATATGTGTCTACACAATAAAACAGTCTTTTTAAAGTATATTTATGTATTATATATGTATAATGCTTGTTCTGTGGTCAGAAAATATAACATCAGACTCATAACAAGAAGGTCAGATAAATAAAATTAATAATAAATCATGTTAATCGCCGAAAGGTACAATTATATATTTGAGCAAACAAAGTATTCAATAATACTGCATCAGCACAAAGAAAGCATCGAGCCTTATAATAAAAATATTACAATGATGATAAAGCGTTGTGAACAACAAAGAGATTCATAATACGATAATAAAAAATGTTTAGCGAGTATATATATTATCTAATCCTATTTAAAAAACTTTAACAAAATAAATATTAATAAAAAACTATATATATATATATATTGTCTTATTAGAAAATTGGAATACGAAACTCGTAACTTATACCTATTAACCGATTATGAGTACAAACAGAACAAACATACATTTACAATCAATTTTTAAAACACTAATTTCGTACTTCAATAATGACTTACTTTTATAAAGTATTAAAAATAATCTTTTTTATATAACGATCCTTCGAGATTCATCACCATTTCTGAATTACAATTCAAAGCAGAAAACATTATTTTAGTCTAGTAATTAAAATATTAATAAAATTATAAAAATCTAGTAATTAATACTCAAACTTATGAATGAAACTTAACAAAAAAGTGTTTTCAACGACTTACCATTTGTAAAAAAAAATATACTACTTAAAATGATAAAATATTTTGACAGTTAAACTTTTGTTTATTAGACTTTAGGTTAATATTTACGTTTCTTTGGTTTTAGGCTGAATATTTATATTAATTACTCAAAATAATATAATCATTTTAGAGCTTATGGTCTAGTGGTGTTGGTGTATTTCACTTCAACTGTGATTACGGTAATGGAAATTTAAAGAAAGTGATATATGAGACAGTTGTATTAGTATTTTGTTATATGTCAACCAAATACTTTTATTTAGTTATATGCGATAAGTTTTTGATAACTCGCAAAATCATTTATATATGTATCGGCAGAAATTTTATTGATCAAATTAAGCATTGGAACTTGAGAAAAATAAAAGAAAACAGGCTCCATATATAATATAAGAAATAAATAAACAATCAACCTAATAGTACGCCACGTGTAAATGGAAGTCATGGCACGTTGCCGACGTCGAACACTTGTCCATGACGAGGCAAATATACATACTTTATCTTCCATTTTCCATAAAACGTTCTTATTTTATTCTTAGATCGAATTATCCAAATTCTGAGGTTGTTAGGTCAAATGCACCAAAAACATTATTGAATTAAGTTGTTAGAATAAATTAAATGAATTGATAAACCTGTTTCGTATTTGTCTCGGTATTGGATTTGTTTACTTCCCAGTATTCTTCAAAATGCATAGTATAATGACTTAGGAGTTAGGAGAGACATTCATTTACCGATTATGAATGCCTTATTTGTTAATTGATACTTAACTAATGAGATATGTAAATCTAATATAACAATTTCGACCGCAATCATCCGTAAAAGTCCCCACTTCCTTTTTTGAATTTTGCGCACAGTCGGTAAAATTATTTATTAATCTTATAAATCATTATATTTTTTTATAGGTTATAAATCGATACAACTCAGTTTCATCGAACTCTAAAGTTTTATCCAGATACAACAAACAGACATTATTCTAGAGACATAGTTAAACCAAATTTTTTAAAATTCTACAACAAACATAATGTAATCTTTCTGAAAACTCTGAGCAATTTCACATTGGACCATCGACCGGTACACTGCTACGATATCCATCGTAACTCTTTCTTTGTCATGCTTTCGTCTCTTTTACTAAAATCGTAAAACTAAAATAAATTATGAAATTTATGAAATTAAATTTTTTGTATTTTAAAACATATATTTTTAAAAAACAATATCATAAATATTCGGTGCATGGTAAGATATCATAAATCTATTATGAAATTATTATTTTAAAGCACAATTTATCTTTTAAGTTAATGAATATACAAATTTAGATCTTTTTTTAATTAGAATAAAGATTTAGAAACAAATATGATATATTTTGGTAATTAGATTATAACAATCATGATCTTCAACTTTACGTGTTTATTTGAACATAATATTGATTATTTGATTGTGATATATATAGTAAATATGTAGATATATGACATAAATTTACTAAATCTACCAAGGAACAAATATCTCATTTTTGATTTTTAAAGTCTAATTTTGGTGAATATTTAACAAAACTAGTTCAAATATTTTGGATTTATTAAATTTATTGATTTCTTATGTAGATTTTAAAACTAGCGCAATTCTCAAAAAACCACAAAAAAATTTGTTTGAAAAAACCTATCAATACTTTTATTTTCTAATATAACAATACTAGGGCAAATATCTAAAATAGCACATTTTTAAGTTTTTGTTCTAAAAATAGCATTATTAGTTTAAATTTCCGATAATAGCACAAATTTAAAATTAAAATGTATTAAAACTATATTTTAATAGAAAAAATTAAACCCTAAATTAGAAATAATGAACCCAAATACAATACTTTAAGTTTATGTATAATTTATTTAGAATAAATAAGTATTTTCATATAAGTATTTGTGCTATTTTTGAAAATTTAATTTTATGATGCTAGATTTGGAAGAAAAACTTTAAAAGGTGTTATTTTAGGGTATTACTCTAATTTTTTTTTAAAAAATAACACAAAAATAAAATTAACCTTTGAACTTATCGAAAACCCTAAAGACTACATCTTGAACCCATTAAAACTAATTCATAAACTCAAAAAATACTAAACCAACTTCTTAAATTATTAAATATTAAAAATAATTTTAATGTTTGTGATTGTTTAGAAATAAATTTTAATGATAGTTTTGGAAAATGAAACTATTATGATAATATTTTAAAGAAGACGTTTTGTGCTATTTGAAGTTACTTTTTTTTTAAATCAATAAAATATATATAGGAAAATGTGTTTGAAATTAGAAAAATAAAACTTCAACTAAGAAATTAAATAAATTGAATAATTTGAACTGGTTTTTAAAAATAAAAAGATAATAATTAAATTAAGAAAATTAAAAATGTAAAATAGTTGATGTGAGTTTCTCTAAAATAATTCCATAATCCAAAGAAAATAAAACTTGCAAATAAGTAATGGGCCACCTCCTTATAAAAGACCGAGATGAACAGTCATTGGTGACAGCGGTGGCTTTTTCTTTTCTTTTTTCCCTAACATACATTTGTTGTTTTTAATATAAAAAGGGAAAATTTGCTAGAACAACTAATGGTTTTAATATAAAGCTTTTAGGTGTAAATAAAACTAAGCTTCTAGATTCACAATATATAAAATTACTTTAGATTTTTATTGATGAAAAGAATTGAAAAAAAATCAAATTAATACAAAATATTTCTTCGAGTTACATGTAAAAGATTTCGAACTAAAACACAACATTCCTACTAATCCTTAATTTTTTTTTCTATTAATTTCGAAAGAAAAAGAATGAAAGAATAAAATCAAATTTTCCTATTTCTTTTATTTTTTAAAACCATTTCCCCTTTATCCGTTTTTTTTTCCTTAAAACAAAGAACTCCCTCCGATTTCGCCGATAGTCCAAGCCGAGATTGTGTAAAGCGGCTGATCCGACCACCGTAGCGTGACTCCTCCGCCTTCGCCGTCTTCATCGCTCCTCTCGACGTTGAAGAATCCCTCATTTCCAGATCCGTACATCCTAAGCAGCATGTTGCTCTGCAAAACCTCTCTCTCCGAGACTCCAAGACTCCGAAATCCTAATTGCTCCAGCATCCTCCTCCAGTGGCGAAAACCCATGTGTCTCTCTTGCCGATGACTCCCTTCGCACGCCACAATGTTCCTGATCTCCCTTCCGAACAACATCTCCTCTATTTTGACTCTTATCAAGCTATCCGTAGCAAGGTTGGTGTGAATCGCGTCGAACATCGCAGAATAGTACTTGAGCGAATTACAGACTCTCCTCTCGAGGTGCATCGAGTTGTGTTCAGCTTCCTGTTCCGCGATAACGAGAGCGATTGGGTTCGTGCTTCTGATTAAACCCACGAAATCCCTAATGGCAGCTCCAGTTACATCGTACAGCGTCTTGTGCATTTGCATAACGCAGTTTACCGCGACCGATTCGCCTTCCTTAACGTGTAGCATCCAGAGCCTAACGTCTTCGAGTCTATCAACTACAGGATGAAACTCGAATTGAAGATTCATGGCCTCTGCAAATCCGTGAAGACGATCTCCTGTCTCGTTTAGCTCCAATTTTGATTCTCCTATTCCTGTAATCCGTACGTGGTGTGGTGGATTAGATCTAGATGCTAAGCTCTGGAAGAAGCTAGGCCATTGTAGTCCTTGCTTGATGTCGAAATCGATTATGTGAATTCTCTCTTTCCCTTCAAATGCTCTGAGTAACATCTCGTTGGCTGTGAAATGAATGAACTTTGGAATCGGGGTCACTTGATTCAAGAACCTCAATGCGTTTCCTGATTCGTCGTCGAGCATTCTCTCGAATTCACGAGGTGGTGCAATGTGGAAGATGTGAGGCCACATACGCTCGACTCTTAGAGCTAAAGCTTCCATGTAGTAAGCTATGAGTCGAGTCATTGGGGTTCTTCCTCTAGGAGAAGCAAGATCACCGGTTCTTGAAATGAAATGGCTAATTGCAGCTATGTTCCTTGTTCTGATTGCTTCTAAACATCCAGTGAGCAAATCAACAAGCTCAAAATCTCTCTGCAAATCGTTCCTGTGGTTGTTGTCGATGTTTTCGCTGGTCCTTTGCTCTGCGCTTCGATCTGAGTAATAAGGATTCCTTGAACCATTTGTAGGTTCTAGTACTCTGTGGCTTAAGCTATGACTCTCTGATGATGAGCTAGTCGATGATCCAGAAGCTTCCTTAACCGTTGCAGGGTGGCTACTCTCAATGTCCTTATCGCCTAAACCAGCTAATTCAGTTATCACCGAGTTAATCCAGTTTGGATTAGTCGGCAGGGACTGAGAAATCACTTCGCTCGGCACAAAACAAACCTTTTCCTCATCATCACCCGAACAAGTCAAAGAAAATGGTAATGCGGGAGAAGAAAAATGCTGCCCAGTGAAATGCTCAAACCAGAAACCCCTATTGTGATTATCTTCAGTTTGGCCTCGTTGCCTTTTCGCTCTACTCAGACAAGACTCGTCCTCCTTGTCTTCCTCCGCCAATCTCTTCAAACTCTTCTTGCCTCTGTTGTTGCTGTTGTCGTTGTTCCAAGAAAACCCCTCTCCACTTCCTCTAGTTGTTGCCAAAGGTGGAAGCTTTATGTTCTGCTTAAGCGAACAGCCACCGGTCTTGCACTCAATCGGTTTGTTGTTGTTGTTATTGTTGTCAAGTGAGATGCTTCTTCCTAGTGGTCGGTTCGAAGAAGTTTCCTTGCGGGAGAAGCTACTACTGCGTGGTAAATCAAATCTCTGTGTGTTCATGGGAAAATGTGCTGCTACTGTTGCTGATGTTGCTGCTATTGCTTCACTCCTTAATCTTCGGGTCGGTGACAACAATGAAGAACTTGAACAACCTGCCAACATCCTTTACAAAAATCTACCCACCCAAATATCTAAATTCCAGTTTTTCTTATATTCTTTAAGAATGTGAGAGATGGTCTAAGTGTGTGTGTGTGTGTTTGCAGAAACAACAATTGAAGAAAAAATTGGAATCCGATGACCTCAACAAGAAGGTTTTTTTGTGTGTTATGAAATCAAAGTGAGCCGAAGATAAACAGAATGAATTTTTGTGAAATAAAAGTGAATCCTATATGAAGAAGAAAATGAATTTTTTTTTACTATTTATGCAGGTTTGATGAACAAATAGAAGAATAAAATGAATCCCCTCCCAAAACGAACGAAGAAATCTATATTCAAATAAAGAATGAAAGAATCGAACTAATCTAAAACTTAAAAAAAAAATCAATCTACCATAAAATAATCATCGGATTCCTCAAGGTTTTTCACAAACAAAATCTAATTTAGATGATAATGAAGACCAACGTATTCACAACATCATGAACAGAGGATGCTGTTGAAGAAGAAGATCGCCAAGTTGCTGTGTTCCATTGATGAACAGACTCGAAAGTTGTTGTAAACCCGGTTCGCCATTCCGATTTTCCATTCGGGGTTTTCCAAAATCCCAGGATCAAGAAATTTCCTCAAAACATCCAGAAACCACGCAAATACACAAAACCCAGATCAGAAAATCACTCAAAGTTTACTGAAACTGCTCGAAAGCCCTATATCGAGATCAAAAACACTCAAAGATTGTTCCTTTTTTCTTCTCTCTCTCTCTCTTCCTCTCTCTCTCTCTCTGGATTTTGTTTATCTCACTACCACTCTACAGATTGTGGTACTATACAGCTTCTTCTACTAATACCATACTTCACCTACTTTTTTAGTTTGTTTTCTTCTTGGGTCTTCGAGAATTGAAGTTGGCACTTTTCTTTTTACAGTAATTGTTATTTTTTTTCTAGGGTTGGGCAGAGTGAGTGTACACGAGGCAATTTGGATGTTTCTAAACCGTTGGATCACAAGAATCGAACGGTGCAAAATGATTTAGGGTTTAGTGACCGTTTGTAAGTTGTCGGAGAAATATGACCGTTGAGGAGGAAGAAGAGTGTTGGGTGTGTACGGACATCAATGAAGCCTGATTGAGAAAGCAAAAAAAAAAAGAAAATTTTATATTACACACCAAAAAAACTTACATTGTTATTATTGTTACATTGTTATTACCTGCCATCAATAAATGCTGTGTTGCTTTTGTGAATTTTTTTTTTCCCATCTGATAACATTAAAATTGAAGGAATTATTACATAAATAGAGTTAAACCCCACGGAAGATGACATTTCCTTAAATATAAAGCCCTATTAAAGGAAACCATTCCAAAGTGAAATTCCAATTAGTATGAGTATTTTGATATCAAAAACAAATTCAAGCCATATTGATTTTTTGATGCAAAACAGATAATATAATATTAAGAAATGGAATATAATATTAAAAGATTGAGTTAGGTCTTGGGGTTAAAAAAGCCAAACAAAATTTATATATAGATCCTCACACCAAATAAACAAAATCTCTCCTCCTTGGAGCTTCTTTGACTCAGCTTGGCCAACCCACCGATACTTGATTCTTCCAAGAAAAACAATTCCACAAAGTTCAATTTGTATAAAAAAGGTAAAAAAATTCTACGATGAAATTCTGAAGCAAAGCAAGATACTTATTTCTATGTTCAAACATGTAATTAGGTCATCCCCAAAAAACAAACCCTCTTGATTATTTATGAGACAAGTTATTGCACCGTCAATCAACTTTGTTCTGCATCAAAAGTGTGTGTTTCTGAATGGCTTCGTCTGTAAAGAGTATATGATTTTAGGTAACTAATAATAAGTTTGTGTGAAAAAAATAAAATATTATGGTACGTTGAAGAGTACCAATCTATAAGTATTAGGCCTTCAACCAACTACTAATGTTTGTGAAGTCGAAAAGCTTATGCATTTAGAAAAGCAAATTAACCATTTTAAGACAGTGTTAGCAAGAGACAATAACCCTACACAATTAATTTGTTTTCCGCATATTTTATCTTAAACACTATTTAGCCTACATCACTTTGTGTATTAGCCACTTTGGTTTTGTCAATTTGACATTAGATTATCTTCATCCCCACTATCTCTTTATTAAATATCACACATTTCTAATATATTAATTAAAAAATATTTTAATAAAAAACATTATTTTTACGTATGATTTATAAATATATACATATCACACTTTTAAAACATTTTAAAACAAATTTTAGATAAAACATAATTTATTATAATATTTATAAAAATGATATTAGATAAGATTTAACAGTATACTAAATGTAATATCTAATATTTTGACATAAAAGATATTTTGACACCAAACACAATATAAATAAAATATTAGAAATTTTAAAAAATTAGTCAAACAAAATATAAAATAAAAGTTTGGTTTAGTTGAATATTTACCATAATTTTTAATCTACTCAATAATATTATCTATCTAAGATAATAATTTAAATTTATTTGTATAATCTAATTTTATTTTTTATTTTATTTGTATAATCAATATTAAAAAAGAAAGATATATGTACATAATTTATATTTATTAATAAATAATTAATTATAATATGTAAAATAAATTCTCTCCAAATCTATTATATCACATATCTAAAAAACTACATTTAATACCTCTCTGTTCCACTGTTTAGTAAAAAATTAAAAGCCCAACGGGCATATTCGATTTATATTATTTACAAGTTCATAAATAAAATATTATACAAATTTATAGAACCATATAGTTAATACTAACAAAGAACAATAAAGTGAAACTGTAGAAAAATTCAGAATAATAAAACAAGTAAAGGAAATATCCTTTTCATTGTTCCTAGTCTAATGGCATAATATAAGTCCACCAAAACCAACACTATCTCAATGTGCAGACTTCAACTTAGTAATGAAAAACAATAATAAGGGGTGCTTATTAAAATTAGTAATGAAATAATTTTGATTAAAGGAGTCAATGTGCTTAGACCCAAAAACTAATGGGCTTTTGTTAAAGCGGAATATTAATTCGGCGTCGTTTATTACACGACGGCTTTTCTCTGAGTCGTCGTCTCTCTTTGCTCGCCGGAGAATTGGAAAAATTAAAGTGAGAGAGATGACTAGAGAAGATGGAGAAATGGCGGAGGAGCAGAAGAAAAAACCATGCCGTTTCTGGATTTGGGCTTTATCTTCTGTACTTTTCAGATTGATCTTGATCTCCTTCCCGGGAAATCTCAATCTTTCCTCCCGTCCGGAGGTCTCCACACCCCTCACCAGCATTCGACGCCGTATTGCTTCTCTATCGCTCCCTATCTATCTCTCATTTTCTACGATCGTGACTTGCTCTTAACCTTTTTTCGTTTTTGTGTGAATTTTCAGTTGCTGAAGGTTACTGGTTGAAGCAGGCATCGATGTCACCATATGCAGGTTTATCTTCTTACTCCTATCAGATTTTATCCTCTTTAATTTTCGATGTTAGGATGTTGGAATTGGATACTGTACTTGGTGTTTTGGCAGGATCTATGTATCATGGCTCGCCGTTGCTGCTCTCGCTTCTCGGACCTCTCACGGTTCTGAGGTTAGTGCCTGTAGTTGATTCGATATTAGGGTCTGTGATTTAATGAACTTGAACGACTTGAACATGATTTTTGTGCAATTTGATTTTAATGGGAAGACAATTTGGGTGGTGCAGGATTAAAGGGCAACCAAGTCATCTCTTCTGCAGGTTTCTCACCTAGTATTTTTTACTGTCGATTCGTTTGTGGATTCACATATTGTCTCTTAGGATCTCAGGCCATTAGCTAATTTAGATTAGATTGTGAGTATAGATCTTGATTAGCTCTTCTCTATTGGATTAAGAGATGTGAATATGGAAAAGAGATAACCTTTCAATGTTTTAATATTCATCTAGAACTTTATGGCCATGTCGGTGATACCAACATTTTCTTGGATACAGCTTGGTTTTTATTATTGCAGATATATTAAGTGCAATGCTTCTTCGAGGTATCGGTCAGAAACTCCAGACGGCTTATGGATTGAATGCAAGGCTACTTGGCTTTCTTAAGTCATCAAGGGATAAAGGTAAACTTAAGTCATTTGGTGAATTCAAAATATCATCTATCTTAGTTATACTCTTTGATGTAATACCTATGTGTTATCTACTGTCTTAATCCTTGGGTAGATTTGTTTTGGGTCTTTGAGATTGGAGCAGAGAGGAATTCTCTTGCAAAAATTTACTTGTAAGGCAAAGACTGACCTCTCCTTTCGTTATCTTCTCAGGGATCCTACCCTGCGGAGATATTGCTGCTCTTGTGTACCTGTGGAATCCTTTCACAATTCTATCTTGTGTAGGCTTATCAACATCTCCAATTGAAAATCTGGCTGTAATAGTGGCACTTTATGGAGCAGTTACTCGTAAGAAGTTTATGCTACTTGCGTATTGATAGTTTCAAGTGACGTTTTACGATTTTTTTAATCAATCTAGATGAAAACATCCCATGTATTCTCGTTATGCAGGAAGAGTTCCTCTGGCTGCATTTGGCTTAGTCATGGCCACACATTTATCTCTTTATCCTGCTACTCTGACAATTCCAGTATGAACCGTTTCCTGTTTTATTTATTTCATGTTTCGTGCAGGAAACAAATTCTAAATGCTCTTGTGTGTTTCCCACAGATAATCTTTTTATTGGGATATGGGTTGGATGCTCCTCCTATAAAATTGTTCCTTCAGACCAGAAAAGTAGAAAAAGAGGACAGATCAACCTCTGCTGTTTCTAAACAAGCCAAGTTGAAACCAACTACATGCCTACCCTTTTTATGGAAAACAGTCGTGCACTTTGTGTTCTGGTTACTTCTGTGGTCACTCTATGTGTTGGTTTTATGTTCCTTATCACTGAATAAATATGGGGGGCTCAAGGAGATGTTCAAGAGGTAAACCCTTAGGCCTTAGCTCCGAAAAAAGCCAAAATTCATATCTGACAGACGCCAAGTTTCTGAAAGCCATTTATGGGAAAGAAATAAGATTATAAGTTAGATCCCAACGCATATCATATAGTCGTTAAGTGTCTGATGTTAGTGTTTGTGACTCCTATTATAGGACCTATGGTTTCATCCTCAGTATTGAAGATCTTTCACCAAACATTGGAGTCTTTTGGTAAGTACAGGTCTCATAACCGGCGGTAAGTAAGAATTCTCTTCTTTATGTAATCACTCATCATTTTCCTTTTAAATCTCTCTTTCAGGTATTTCTTTGCAGAAGTCTTTGACTTCTTCAGAAACTTCTTCCTGATAGTTTTCAACGTAAACATTCTGTTTATGTTACTGCCCTTAGCCATACGGTTGAAACATCGACCTTGCTTCCTGGCTTTCATTTACTTGGCGATCTCCTCAATTCTTAAATCTTACCCTTCGGTATGTACTTAACTTCACAGTGAAATATTTATTACCTTTCGTCTGAAGAATTGTATCCATACATGTTAAACTCGCATAGGTTGGAGATTCAGCTCTATACTTGAGTTTATGGGCATTGTTCGTCAATGAGTTAGCAGGTAAAAGCCAACACGTCACATTCTCTTTTGCAGTGTTTAGCCTTTGCATATAATTATACTCTGCTTTTGTTGCACATAGATATGAAGTTCTCGTTCTTTCTCTTCTGCGGATATCTTGGGATTTCTCTCCTCAGCCCTGTGATGCACAATCTCTGGATATGGCGGGTAATAATCTTCAACTCAAGTCCAAAACCCAATTCATCACAACATTTTCAGAACAGCTTTTGAGTTCAAAACCTTCTTTTGATTCTTCATTTCAGGGCACTGGTAATGCCAATTTCTACTTTGGAAACGCTATTGGTTATGTGTGCTTTCAGGTAAAATATAGGCCTAAATCCATTTCCAACTTTACTACTTTATATAGTGGTTGGAGGTTAACATTCATGTAGATTACAATATGATATCAACCAAAGATGAGATTGTAAGTATTTGATCAAAGGATGTTGTAGTTTTGGGTTTTGTTGACTAAAACCGGGTTACTGGTTTCTGCTGTTCTTACAGATGCTTTTCGCAGTTGAGAGTGTAAGCGCAATGCTGAATCACGACCGGGCGCTAAAGATATGTAGCTCAAACCATCAAGAAGTCAAGAACTAAGCCATTTGCAGTGTCATTTCATCACACGTAAAGAAAAGAGTTTGCTCTTTAGCATAGTAAAGCGATTAGGTCAACCGCAAACGCTTAACGACGCTGGCCAAATGTGTTTGCTTGAGTCGCTTTTCTTTGGAAACATCAATCAAATGACAAATCTCACCTGCCTTGCGATTAAAATTTTTCGCTTTGTACCGAGACAACACAAGTTGACAAGTGTCTGTCTGTACTCAAAGTAACCTGCATCATACATATCTAAACTATTAAGTATAATTTCGATAAGATGTTTAAAACAAAAGTAAAGAAACCGGACAAATCCAAACTGGACAATTCCAATTGTGTCAAAAAAGGTTCTGCAGAAAATTTAAAATGAAAGGTCTATACATGCAGAAAAATCTAATTTTAATACATGCAGAAAAAATCTAATTTTAAAGATTACAAAACGTCAAAGTCTACGAGGACTAAAACAGATACAATAAAATCTTTTTAATCTTTTTTTTTGTCACAAATATTTTTTAATCTTTGTAATGGTTTTGCCTTTTTTCCTGGTTTTAAAATTTAGAAAAACGTAACTGCGCTTTGCCTTCTTATTCCAAATTTTAAATGATTAGATTGCACTTGTTTCTTTCTCCTTCACCTTTTTTTTGTTTGTATTTATGTTTAAAGTTCAAAACCTGAATAAAAACGGTAATTGAGAAAAATAGTACTTTTAAAATTTTTATTTCAAATTTAATATTACTAGTTTATTTTCTCAACAATAACAAAAATTTTAATATTAAAATATTTTAAAATATATTTTTGATAAAGAAAAAAAAATCTTAAGTTAAAAAATGAACTCAATATATAATATTTTAGTTTTATTTGTAACTAATTTAGAAGAAATAAATATTTTTATATAAAAAATTGTGTTATTTTAGAATTTTTTTAGTATGATAAATTTTAAATTTTTTTTTTAAAAAAATGTTATTTTAGGTGAGGATAATAATTATATGATAAAAACACTTTTTTATTTGTAAGTTTATTTTGCTAGTTTTGTGTCAAAGATTGCATTAGATACTAGAATCATATACATGGAAAAAAAAAACAAAATGAAAATAAATTTAAAATTAATACTGAATTATACGATGATGGAATGCAAACAAAAGGAGAAATTTTATAGATAACAATGAATGAAAAAACTCTTGCATTAATAAGTGGACCATTAATCCGAATTAATACCAAGAAATTCAAAAAGACGATCATCAGCTTGTTCAACCAAAAAAATGTACAACAAATTAATTTGAATTTGAATGAAAAAATGTCAAAAAAAAAACACTATTATTTTAGTAGCCCAATATAGCAAGGTAGGAAAAACGGCCGATTCCCACACAAACTATCTTCTATTGGATTATTCTATTGGATTATGTATATACGAATTAGTAAACAATGCTAAAATCTACATTAACTAATCTTAAATTTGAAATCACTACACAAACTATTGTTAAGCAGCTAAAACCTACAAATTAACAGAATCCGTTTGTTTTGCCGTCTAACCATGCTGACTCAGATTCCACGTAGGCGAGATTAGTAAAACGATGCCGTTTTACATTAAAACCGAAACACTGTGAAACGGCGTCGTTTTGAAAGAACTTAATGTTATCACTTATTAAAACGACGTCGTTTTAATAAGTGATAACATTAAGTTATTAAACGACGTCATTTATAATTTAAGGCAAAAAATTAGATTAGAAATCATCTTCTCCATGGCCACCACCACCTCCATCTTCCTCGCTTTCTTCACACAGCTTCGCTTGAAATTTTGTCTTTTTCTTTCTCCAATAAGTTCTTCCGAAGATGGATCGGAATTCATTGATCTCAACGCCTCCGGTGGCGAAAACGAGCTTCTTTCCCTGGAATGGATCGGAAAGCTTCTCGATTCATTTCTCTGTTGCCAAGAAGAGTTTCGAGCTATCGTATTCAACCACCGATCTCAGATCATTAAACCCCCTATGGACCGTTTAATTTCGGATTACTTCGAACGAAGCATCAAAGCCCTCGACGTGTGTAACGCAATCCGCGACGGAATCGAACAGATCCGGCAATGGCAAAAACTCGCCGACATAGTAATCTCCGCTGTAGACAATCACCGTCCGATCGGAGAAGGACAGCTCCGGCGAGCAAAGAAGGCTCTGATTGAATTAGCAATCGGAATGATCGACGAGAAAGATTCTTCATCGAGAACGAATCTAGCGCATCGTAACCGTTCGTTCGGAAGAAACAAAGACGGTCACAATAACCACCGTTCGATTGGACATTAGATTAAGTTCTTCCAAAACGACGCCGTTTCACTGTGTTTCGGTTTTAATGTAAAACGGCGTCGTTTTACTAATCTCGCATACGTGGAATCTGAGTCAGCATGGTTAGACGGCAAAACAAACGGATTCTGTTAATTTGTAGGTTTTAACTGCTTAACAATAGTTTGTGTAGTGATTTCAAATTTAAGATTAGTTAATGTAGATTTTAGCATTGTTTAATAATTCGTGCATACATAATCCAATAGAAGATAGTTTGTGTGGGAATCGGCCGTTTTTCCATAGCAAAGTACTTTCTTTTAAGCAAACTTGCTAGTACCATTGTGTAAAGTAAAATCAAGGAGTATAATGAAACATGGGTTGAGATTATTTGCTTGAGAGTTCACAAGTAAGATTTTCAAATGTAATACACTCTTTACTCTTTAGTTTCTTTACCTTTTTACACAAGACGAATTTAGTAATGTACACATGTAAGTAAACAAAAGGCTAGAAGAAATCAAAGGAAAAAGGAACAAAAGAGATCATATGTTACAAGAACACATTATAAAAGCTTTTACAGTATGATGGTGATGATGATGATTAACAGGTCCATTTAGAAGTAGGGAAACAGCTGAGGTAATGACACCATTTGCAATGTTTGTTCCCATTCTCTGCTTTAAAAAGCATCACCAATCCAACAGTTAACCCAACCACAAGTAGAACCGCTGCGACTACAAACAGCACGTACTGGTACATGCTATACTTGCGTTTGGTATGGGCGGTGTTGGTGCGGGAACCTTCCCAACCATACTGTGGTCGGACAAGGAGGACAAATCCGAGGCAGAATCCGGTTAAAAATCCTCCAATATGTGCGAAATTGTCTACCCTAGGAAGCATACCTAGTCCTAAGTTGATTGCAATGATGAATAGAAGTGTGATCAAAGCAGCCGCCTGAAAAAATGCCGTTAGGGAGAAAGTGCAATAGGCCAAACCGGATTACAAAAAGTTGTAGTAGTTTGGTTTTTTCAGTTTCCATAAAACCGAAAATTGAAACCAAACAGTAACTTGGATTTCCCATCCTGCTTAAAACTGCTATTTTTCTGGTTAAAGCTAGTACCTTGTTGGCATAGATAGTCCAATTGGTGAGAAGTTCCGATAACATTGCTCCAAGAAGTCCAAAGAGAGCACCCGAGGCACCAACGGAGATACTCTCTTGAAGGAAGAGGGAGGAGAGTATGCTTCCACCGAGACCCGATATTAAGTAGATAAGCCCGACTCTAACTGCACGGTAATATTCCCATGGTAAAGATCAAACATCTCACTTGACGTTTGAAGAGTCCAAAATTTGATGGAAATAAATGTTTGTACATAGAGAAAAGACTTACTGAAGCCAAACTGTTGCTCAAGGCGGATACCAATGAAGATCAAACTTATCATATTTGTAAGAAGATGAATGATACCGGCGTGTAGCCACATACAAGTGAGAAGTCTCCATCCTTGATGTTCATGTACTACTTTCCTCCATTCCAATGCTCCCATTTTCTCCAATCTGAAGCAAGAATCGAAGTATAACCGAATCAAACACCGAACTAAGCAATATAAAACAATGAATCACTCACATATCCATCACTGTTATCCCTTGGAGGACGAATAGCAATGGGATTCACAATCAGAAATCTAAATCTTTTAACTGGATCCACAAATTGTTGTAAGTATAAAGCTAGAACAGAGAAGTCGTCAACTTGGATATCTACCTACAAACCCTAGCCAGACTTCTGAGATACCGAGAAGATTCAGCTTGAATTAGAGTAACTTAGATTCACAAAATTCTGGGATCTCGAGCTTCGAATCCAAATTGATCTTACTAGCAGTATATGCCATATGATAGCTTAAATCTGAATAACAGAAGAAACTAGGAACTTCCCCACAAGCAATTTTCAAGGCAATTACAGAGCAGACAGATGAATTTCAATTGGGAATTATAAAACAAAATTGTGACTTTTGAGGTACCCAGAAGATTAAAAGCTTGAATTATAGTAGAAATGGATCCACGAATTCTTGAAATCTCGAGAGCTTAAGTAAAACTTACGTTGAAGAAGATGGGCCAAAGAGAGGATTCTCTTTAAGTGGCTGAAACGAGAACCTGCCGAGAAATCTAGCTACGCAAGCTTTGTTGGCTCCGGTGGTTTTCTTAGGACAATCGTTAACGAACATAACGGCGATAAAGACGGCGAGATTCGCCACTACGATCGCTGGAATCAGCCATGAAGTCCAATGAGTTTCGCGGGAAGTCTCGTCGTAGAAATAGTTGTTGTTGTTATTTGCTCCTCTGTTCTTCTTCCCTCCTCTCTCCACATCTCTATTCGCCATTATTGTCTCTGTTTCTTAATCTCAGAATCGATCTCGATGTGGTTATATATTACACTATATATAGAATTGAAATTCCTGAAACTTGGATTAACAGATCCAATTCGAAATCAGGAGAAGTAGCTTAGAAGAAATAAAGGAGGATGGATTAGAGGAAGAAGAGATTGAGACAGAGCATCAGTAGTCGGAGAGAATTAGTGCAAAAGTTGTAACCTTTTTTATTATTAATGAGGAAAAAAACGCTTTTTTATTGGGTTGCTCTACGAATTCAACCGAAGAATTGATGTTTATGAGGGAGAAGAGAATTTTTTTTCCGTTGATCTAAAAAGCTTTTTAGAATGTAAATAATTATTATTAGTCAGTGTCTCTGTCTCAATCTATCTTTGTAGAATAAAGTAAAGAATAGAGCTTTGGTGGTGTGTCAATGGCGAGTTAGGCGGTGGTGCCAGCTCCTCTCCTAAATTTTATGGATTTTTTTCAAGACTAAAAACAACTCAGACATGACATAAGAAATCAAACGTGAAAGAAAAGAGAAGATAAAGCTGTGTAATATTATTATTTTGTTTTAGTAAGATATTATTTTGTTTTAGTAAGATATTATTTTGTTTTAGTAAGATATTATTTTGTTTTAGTAAGATATTATTTTGTTTTAGTAAGATATTATTTTGTTTTAGTAAGATATTATTTTGTTTTAGTAAGATATTATTTTGTTTTAGTAAGATATTATTTTGTTTTAGTAAGATATTATTTTGTTTTAGTAAGTTATTATTTTGTTTTAGAAATATATTATTTTGTTTTAGAAAGATATTATCTGTTTTAGATATTTTGAGAAAGATTTTATATTTTCTTTGTATCTCAAAACAAAATTCCAAAGTGAAAACGAAAACAAAAAATATAAAAATCAAGAAAATATCTATAATGGCTAAAAAAAAAAATTATGAACACTAGATCCAAAGCAATAATATTTTCATAATTTCCACACAAAAAAACCTGTAAATGCAAAAATAAAATAAATAAACAATACGAGTATGGATATAAATTTCCAAAAAAAAACAGAGAATCCGTGAGAAAAAAAATTAACATTAGCTATTACATAACACATACCGACCGAAATAAAATATGAGACAAATGAGAATAGTACATAACAACTCACTCCACTAATCCATTAAAGAGCACTACCACTTCGTCGGAAACCACGCCGCTGTAAGGTGACCTCCACGGTTCCACCAAGCCCCACACCAAGATAGACGCAATCATCCGCATTCCAGCTTTTCATCGACAACACGAGAATGGAATGTTGATCCATCGTCGCCACTGAAATTAGGTAACTGAACTGAAAATAAACTCGGGAAGAAAACTAAGAAGTTCATTTCAATGGCGTTGTCGTGGGCATACCCACCATCGAAAGTTTAAAATTCTTTAAATTTATCAAAACTTTTTGATGAAATGCGTTCAGTTCTGTTCAAATTAATGATTTTATGGAAAATGGAGAAAAAGTTTGGTGGTGATGATTTTGTCGCAATTTTGTAAAAATAATCCGTAGTACTGTTGTAATGTCAGACTACCAAAATGGTTAGGGTTAGCTTCAAAGACAATATTCAGAAACATTCACAAGCAATTCCATTCTTGAAAACAGAGTAATACGAATTCCAAGATCTATCCGGACTAATGAAACAATGAGTTAACCAACTCGGTTTAAACATACAAACCAGCCACCGGTTCATCACTAGTGATAAGTGGAAGTTAAGCTGCTTTAGCTGTTTCACGAACAATGGCTAACTTAGCAAGAAGACCGCATAGCTGAAGATATGATCCAACTCCATCACATATTCTCATATGCGCAAATCCAGTTTCCTGAAGAAGAACATAATTGGTGTTAGACGCAAAAAAATGCAGAATGTGATGAAGAAGAAAGAATCACATGTATACCTTCATACCTTCATGAACTCAAGTTTCAGATACTCAGCCATATCGTAATTCTTTATTATACGGAAAAGGGTTGTGATAATGTCAGTTGGAGAGTAGCCCAGATCGTATAGCTGCTTCATGCCGTGACAAGCATCATCAAACTTACTTTCCAACACATGGCGAACCATGTTCTTGACATGAAGCGGGTGAGGCTGGTCACAGACCTGGAAAACAAAATGGAGGAAATCAGTGGAGAGATCTGTAATTTATCATGTGAAACATGAAGTGTTTTATCAGCTAAGTGAGTTAAGGTACCTTGAAGACGTTTTCTTGGTTGACAAACCGAAACCCGCTAAATGTGGCTTGCAAGTTATTCAGAGCTTGCCTCATGTCACCATCAGCTGTGAAGATTATCGCCTCAAGTCCTTCAGGTACATATGGAACCTTGAGAAGTTGAGAACACAAGCAATTAGAAATATCAAAAACAATTCAGGTAGTCATATTGCTTACTATCTTTATTGTTGATTAAAGATAAGAATCCATTTCATTTATTAGCCAAGGAAAAACAGGGGATCTAACTCATAGTATGTAAACGTATAGAACGAAAGAAAAATGGTAGAATCCATACATTTTCTGCATGAACCACCACCATGAGACGGCCTAGTATCTGCTGATCAGATAATCTAGAGAATCGAACTAAGGCGCATCTACTCTGGATGGGCTCAATAATCTTAGCTGATGTGTTACAAGCAAGTGCAAACCGCGTAGAGTTTGAATAAATCTCAATCGTTCTCCTCAAGGCTTGTTGTGCTCCAGACGTCATGCTGATTTTACAAACCAAAACAGTAAGCAGCATAATGAATCACAAAAACTTGACTGGCACAGTTCAAAAAGCCGACAGTGTTAAATGCGGAGAAGAGAAAAAAGAAAGAAAGCCAAGTAAAAGCCACTAACGTAGCATCACGAACCTGTCGGCTTCATCTAGGATGACAACCTTATGACGCCCCGGAGGAAGTGTTACCTTCTTCTGCGCAAACATCTTAATTTTGTTCCTCACCACATCAATACCCCTACCACCATAACATAAAAACAATGCCAAACACAAGATTAAGAACCGAACAAGGAATGAACATTCAATATCAAAATCTCATTGGTAGAAGATTGGCATCACCATACACACATACCTATCATCAGATGCATTCAACTCCAAAACAGCCTCCTTATAATTTGGGCCAAGGAGCTCGTGAGCAAGAGCCAAAATGCTTGTTGTTTTACCTGTTCCAGGAGGACCCTGCAAAAACATCAAAGTAACACAAAAACACAAATCATATTTCTACATGTAATACTAAACAAACCTCACAGAATCTTAGAAACAGATGATGACGATGATGATGATAATTTGCAAGCTTATTTATCTATTAAACCCAAAAAAAAATCAAGCCTTCAATTCTTAATTCACTCATGTTTTCAAGCCCTAAAAGTGACAGGCTTTATCCTGAAACGAAATCTAAACAGGATCTAATTCCCTAAGGAGTTTCTCATCAAGCCCTAGTGGTCTTCGGTATACAGTTTTTTTAGGGGAAATTCGAGGATGACTAGAATCAAATAAAATCGAAAATTCAAGTAAATATTACCGCAAGGATAAGATTAGGCATGTTCCCGTCGCGAGCGATGACTTGAAGTCTTGAGACGGCATCTTCGTTACCAACGATATCGACCACCTTGCTCGGTCTGTATTTCTCCACCCACGGTATTTCGTAACCTCCGCCGCAAGATGTTGAAGACGAAGACGCCATTTCCAGCCGGAAGAGAAAGAATCTCCGACCTCAAAGATTTTGGGGGTTTTCTGGTTTGGAGGGAAAATTGCTGGAGATTCATCCAATCCAAGGGTTTTAGTTAAAGGGATACGTTAAATTACATTAAAGGGCCTATTGAAACAATAAAATACGACTCTGGACGAAGGGTATTATAATTTTATGATGTAGTCCATAAAATACTGGCTTCATAAAATACTGGCTATTACATATATGTTCGCGTTTATTTGTATGGTTGTCTTTTGAGCACATTAAAGATTTCATCACTTTCTTTCCAATTGTCCGAGTCATCTTCTTTCTCTCTCTTCCAATCGAAACCCTAGCAAATCCGATTTTGTCTCTGAGATTGAAATTTCTCCCTTTTAATGGCTTGAAGCTGCATCAATTTCAACGAATTGAGATCAGTTTTTGAAGATTGGGAAAAGAAATGTCACCGGAGAATGATTCCTCACCGTTGCCGCAATCTTCATCTCGCCGTCATTCTGCCGATGCCATTGATGGGACGCCTTTGCTTTTAACCGAAGGTGATAACCACGGAAGCAACGGCGGCGGAAGGAGGTCGGTGAGAAGACAAGGGCTGAGAGAAGCGGCGAGGTTACTAAGACATGCAAGTAGCGGGAGGATGATGATGAGAGAGCCATCGATGATGGTGCGTGAAGCAGCGGCGGAGCAGCTCGAAGAGAGGCAAAGCGATTGGGCTTACTCAAAGCCTGTGGTTGTCTTGGATTTCGTTTGGAACCTTGCTTTCGTCGCCGTTGCAACAGCTGTTCTTGTGCTTAGCAGCGATGAGAAACCGAATATGCCGCTTAGGGTTTGGGTTATTGGATATGGGTTGCAATGTCTGATGCATATGATCTGTGTTTGCGTGGAGTATCGTAGGAGAAATAGGAGAGGAAGAGATAGGAGTTCAAGATCTCGCTCTTCTTCTTCGTCTTCATCATCTTCAATGGAGGAAGAAGTGGGTTTGGGTTTGAGTAGAAATTCAGAAGATCGATACTTGGAACTAAGGCAATTAGACAGCGCGAGCAACAGGTATATTCTTTTTGCTGATAACTTGCTTAGCCCTGGTGATTGTTATGGGACATTTGGCTAAATCAGTGTTTCTCTAACCATTTCCAAAGCAGTTTTGCCAAGCATCTAGAATCTGCAAATACAATGTTTTCATTTATATGGTGGATCATTGGATTCTACTGGGTATCTTCTGGCGGCCAAGAGTTAGCACAAGGATCCCCTCAGCTTTATTGGTTTGTTGTTTCCTTCCCACACATCTCATAAAAAAATTTCAATGATTTTTAGGGGTAAAATTCTTAGATTGTTTGAATGCCTTTGTGTTTTTATAGGTTGTGCATAGTCTTTCTCGGTTTCGATGTGTTCTTTGTGGTTTTCTGCGTTGCATTGGCTTGTGTCATCGGAATTGCTGTTTGCTGCTGCTTGCCTTGTATAATTGCAGTTCTATACGCCGTAGCAGAACAGGTAACTTCTCATAACCTATTTTGCCATTTTTACCTTTAAAAAACGAATTTGTTCCAATGTAAATATGGTGAAAATGCAGGAAGGAGCTTCGAAAGAAGACATCGACCAACTTACAAAATTCAAATTCCGAAAGGTTGGTGATGCTGATAAACACACTGTTGATGAAGAACAAGCTCAAGGAGATTCAGGAGGAGTGATGACTGAATGTGGTACAGATTCACCCGTGGAACATACTCTTCCCCATGAGGATGCAGTAAGTAAACACAAATCGCTCTCGCTTCTATAAGTAACATGTAAACTCTGGTTTTATGTTGTGGGTAGTCTCTGTTTGGATTTTGAGGATCGATCAAAACTTGATTCTATAGGAATGCTGCATTTGTCTCTCGGCTTATGAAGACGAGACAGAGCTGCGAGAACTTCCTTGTGGCCACCATTTCCATTGCGGTTGTGTGGACAAATGGCTTTACATAAATGCGACTTGTCCTCTCTGCAAATACAACATCCTCAAGAGTAGCAACTACGAAGCAAGCGAACAAGTCTAGATCAGAATAGAAAGAACAAAAAAAACAACTTGCAAATATGCGAAGATATGTATCATTACCAGCGAGGAACCCTGGAAACAAGGGTTCGAGAATTGATCAATTTGTATTTTTACATTTCTTGTAATATCTATACACACTTTAGTTGATGTTGTTAAATTCTGTTGTTTTGGTTCTTACTTGCGTAACAAGATATCAACATCTTGTATCCCTGATCTATGATTTGAGTTTATATTTGCAATATCAGAAGAAAAATTAGTCAATATAGTGTATTTAACGTAGTATTTTTATTAACCGAAAAAATGTTCGAGATACAACCTTTTTCTTGAAGAGAGAAATAAACTAGATGCAGTAAAATCAAACTAACATATATTTTGTTTTTCTTTATGATGAGTGGTGAAAAGGAAAAGTTTTAAAAGGGAAAAGAAAATTCAAGGCTTTTTCTGGAAACCCCATGGGTTCTTATGTGCCCAGTTCCATTGATCTCTGCACATCTCATCCACTCCATATTTTGCCCTAATAAACAGATTTCACAAATAATCAGTCCCTTGTTCATAATAATAAACTCAACACACATAAACAGTTTTAAAGAGTATCCAAAGTATGGTTGTTGTCAAAAGTCATAATGAACTCTAATCAAAATTAAAACCATGAGCATTTAGATTGCATAGAAAATTAACATAGTCTGAAAATAAATGGTAAAACGAAGACTAACTTCCATCCGAGTTCTTTTTCAGCTCTCTCAGTTGAAGCATAAACAGCTGTTGCATCTCCCGCTCTTCTTGGACAAAGCTTGATAGGGATTTTCTGCAAAAAAAAATGTTTTGATTATTATATATAGTAATTCATTTGAACATGTAATTGTGGAAAAAGTAAGAGAAATTTCACCTTGCCAGAAGCTTTTTCAAAAGCAGAAACCATTTCTAAGACAGAAGTTCCTTGACCAGTCCCAAGATTATAAGCAGTACAGCCTATTGATGATCAAGATGACATAAAAACATTCTCAAAATTCTGAATCCATCAAATGAAAACCAAAACCCTTGAAACAGTGAAGTGTTTTCTAACCAATCTTTGAATCTGCAAATAGCTTGCTTAATGCAGCAACATGGCCATCTGCTAAATCCATTACATGGATGTAGTCTCTGATCTGAAAGTAGTGTATGTTTGTTCATCAATCAATCATCATAAATTCAAATAAAGAAACAGTAATTATTAGATATTGTACCGCGCTACCATCCTTAGTAGGATAGTCATGTCCAAATACATTGAGTTCAGGTAATCTTCCAACAGCCACTTGTTGGATATAAGGCATGAGATTGTTTGGTATGCCCTTTGGATCTTCTCCAATTCTTCCGCTCTCGTGAGCTCCAACCGGATTGAAGTACCTCAGAAGAATTATCCTCCATTCTGGTTCCGCCGTGTGAATGTCTCTAGCTATTTCTTCAAGAAACAGCTTCATGAAAGACCAAATAACATGACTTTTCACCAGATCACTTTCAATATTATGGACTCTGAAACATTACAGATCAAAACAAAAACATTTAATACCTTAGTACGACCATATGGATTCATAGCCTGTAACTCAAAGTCTTCCACACATGGGACTATTTCTGGTTGCCCATAAACTGTTGCAGATGACGAAAACACCATCTGTATATACATATATTTTCCATCAATCTGAATCATTCTAACCATTTATATATAACTAAAGGATTGATTCTAACCATTTTGCAGTTGTATTTTGCCATTGTCTCATATAGATTGATTGTTCCAACTATGTTATTATCAAAGTAACGGCGAGGGTTTCCAACACTTTCTCCCACAGCTTTAAGACCAGCGAAGTGAATCACAGCATCAAATCTGTTTTCTCACACAAATAATCAGATTATCAGACGAAAAGAAGAAATATCAATTCAACGAAGAAAACATTACCTCTGCTTTGAAAAGAGTTTCTCAATATCCCCTTTGTTTCTTAGATCACCCTGAAATCAACCAAAACACACAATATCTTATATATAACTTACACGAAAGTGAAAAACTCTCAAGCCAATATAATCTATATGGAAAACAGAGCAAATTCTTCAACTTTTCTTGGGAACCAACCCAAAAAGGAAAAAATGCAGAAATTCATATATTTCATCAATTATGAATTCTGAAAGACGAACATACAATCTCAACTCCTAAAATAGCCACAGTTACATACAAACGAAAGCTTAGTTTTTTTTGGTACTGACCAGATTGAATTCAAGTTTGTTAGAGAGATCAGGACCAACAAGCTCACGAACCCTATGGACAGCTTCAATGACAGAGTTATCAAGGTTGTCGATGATTGTAACCTTAAAACCCTGATTCAAAAGCTGAACAACAGTGTGTGTCCCAATAAATCCAGCACCACCAGTCACCAAAATGTTCTGCTCCACAGAAGAACCCATTTTTCTAACGAAATTTTTAAAAAACCCACTTCACAAAATCGAAACTTTCTTCACTGTTAAGGATAACAACGAGAAGATAAATCGATGGTTTGAGCAAAGTAAGCGGAAAGAGAGATAGAGACTTTTAGTTTGGCATTTTATTGATCTGTTGCTTTCTTGTGAGTAGATAAGAACGACGCGGCAAAAGCGAAATTAAGGTAAAGGTTGCAACAGTGAAATATTTGTTGGTTGAAGACGATGAAGATGATTGATCCGTCTCTTTCTTTGTTCTTGGAATTAAACTCGTCAGAGTTTAAATAATTAATGGGGAAATGAAAAAACTTTTACAACGAAAAAGATTTTATTTGAACAGAAAAGATTTTGTTTGAATAGAAAAGATAATCAATTCCTATTTTTGGATTATGGATAAGGAATGACGACCAAATCCACGAGGGTTAGAGGGAAAATGGGGAATTTTAAGTTTATTAATTTTTCAGTCCTTCGTGTAATCGAATTTGTTTCCTAATTTTTTTAGAGAATTAAGGATTCAGATAATTTGTAACAGTTCCAACTCTGAGAGTTGTTCGACTAGCCATTATCCATATTTGACAGTAAATTCTATATTCTTTATGCTTTTTAAATTCTTTTTAGAATTATGTATAAATGGGACCAAATTTTCAAATTCAGAAATTATATAACATAATTTTAATATTTTTTTAGCTTGGTATAACCCAATTTTTTTGTTTCTATGTAGAAATTCTTAAAACTTCCTAACTGGAAAGTCATCCGACATAGCTCCGACTCGCATTTATCTGTCATAAGAAGAAGAAACTATGAAGAAGTTATGAAACAGGCAAGCAGCACTACTCTCGTCCTTATATCCATCCAAATGATTCACTTACATTGACATTTGGTTAGTTCGGTTAAGTTCAATTTCAATCAACAAACCAGTTCATTGGTTGATATGTACACATGCTATTTGTAAAAGTTTAACACTTTTGGGGAAATCATTAAATAAACAGTCACCTTCTTCAGTTTCCTCTATTTCTAGTGATCAACTAATTTAAGCAGATGAAGGAAAAGAAGCTTGCCGAGAGACATGTAATCGTAATTGAATGAATGAGAAGAAAGTGCAAATAATTGTAGCATGACTAAGTGATTTTACTTTAACAAACAAAAAAGGAATAATTGATTTTCTCTTCAGGATTTTTATTTGAAATAGTAACATATCAAAAAGTGTATTAAATACGTATATGTTATCAAATAATACGACAAAATATGAAAAATAAATATCGGTCCAAAAAATAGTTTGTGTGAGTAAAACTGGATTGATATGAGAGTTAGAAATAAATCTGAAGAAATCACAAAGGATGAGAAATAATTTTAGCTAAATTTTGGAACACTGCTAATAACCTTAGATAGAAAAATATGTCTTATAGCATATACAATTTTGTACAGAACTTATCTAACATTTATTAATTTTCCTTTTATCCATCTGTTATTATTTAACAAAACTAATGTAATTTTCTTTCTAGGAAACCAATATAAAATAACTTAACAATGTGTAAAGTTTTGTTCTGTAACATGATTTCTTATTTTTTAATGTGGTATATCTAAAAAATATGTAACGGATAACGTAGAGATTCTGTCATAAGAAAAAAAAATTATGTTAGTATATCAATGTTATAATGCTTTTGAATTATATAATAGTGAGAGTATTAGTTTTTCATTATTATTATTTTTTGTTTCAATTTTTTTATTTAAAGAATTAGTCAAAAATATATAGATAGGAGAACTATAGCATATAAACAAATATTCTATATAAACCATACTTTATAATTGAATTTTTATTAATATTTAGTAATTGTTTTCTCAACAAAAAGAAAATAATAATTATACGCGCTACAGCTAAATCCCAAATTCCCAAATAAGAATAATTATTCCATATTGTCGTGCAGAAAACGATCTCGGAATTGAAAAAAGACAGGTTTTTTTAAAGATCCAAAAAATCAGATAAAAGCCTGAGATCTCTACATTGGGATCTGAATCTTCACATTTTCTCTTCAGAATTTTTTTTAAGCAATAGATCAGAAGAGAGAAGGAAAAAAAATGCCTCATGGAACGCTTGAAGTTGTTCTTGTCAGCGCCAAAGGTCTCGAGAACACAGATTTTCTAAGTAAGCTTTCGTAAAATCTGATTTCTTTTGTGATACCTTTAGAACCCATTCTAGTTTTGTTGATGGGTTATATCTCAAAATTGTTAAATCTGCAAAACTATATATGCACGTGTTTAAATGTTTCGAATATTGGATGAAAGATTCAAAATTGTGAAATGGTGGTCCCAATCTGATGTTCTTCATAAAAGGAGATTTTTTCCTTGGTTTGTATATGTTGACTATACACAAAATCTGAACTTTCTGAGTCTAACAATGCTTATCTCCCTGTTATGAATCGGAATTTTGATTCAATATATGATGTTGTTGGAGATCTAAGATTTTTCATGAATCCGTTTGATGAGTGTGATCACAGATTTACATTCCTACATGAGTTTTCTTTGGTTCTAATGATCTAGTCTAACTGATCGTTATGGACATGTAAATCTGGATTTATTTTAAAGATTTACATCATTGAGATGTAAAATCGGAATGCATATTCGTTGACTGATTGTGCGGCTTATGAACAGATAACATGGATCCTTATGTGCTTTTCACTTGTCGAACTCAAGAACAGAAGAGCAGTGTCTCATCAGGTAAAACTTTTTTAATCATGATCAAGGGCTTTTGAGTTTTGATTCTGCCGAGATATATTTCTGAGTAATTTCCCATTACCTCATCCAAATGTATCTCAATACCGCAAGCAAATATCTATCTTTTTTTTTTGTGTTTCAAAGCTTTTGAAGAAGAAAAATCATGAATTATTGCAGGACAGGGCACAACTCCGGAATGGAATGAGACATTTATCTTCTCTGTCTCTGAAGGAACTACAGAGTTAAAAGCAAAAATCTTTGATAAAGATATCGGCACAGAGGATGATTCGGTTGGTGAAGCAACGTAAGATCATCCTCAAAGAACATTTTCTTCATAACCATAATCAGTTGATAAGAATGTTTAAGGAGATGTTTTTGAGACAATGCAGT
Source organism: Pugionium dolabratum (assembly GCA_018901945.1). Lineage (NCBI taxonomy): Eukaryota > Viridiplantae > Streptophyta > Magnoliopsida > Brassicales > Brassicaceae > Pugionium > Pugionium dolabratum. Next base: position 1,073,727 of record JAEVFF010000018.1, read on the forward strand.
ATCCCCTTGGAGCCGGTTTTCTTGGAAGGAGACATCCCACCAAGTGCATACAATGTGGTGAAAGATGAAGAGTTCAAAGGCGAGATCTGGATCGCGCTTTCTTTCAAACCCTCGGTATAACAATGAAATGATATCATGGATTGTTCTTGATTTTTGAGGTGTTTTTGAAACTTTTAAGTAGAATCTAAAGAACAAATTGTTTTCTTCTTTGGTGGTATTTGTTAGGAAAACCGAAGCAGGGGTTTTGAAGAGGAGTCTTATGGAGGCTGGAAAAACTCTGAAGCATCATACTAAGAGAAGAAACTAATGTGTGTTACTGTTTTATTGTATTGGGAATAAAATGTTTAGTTTCCAAGACTCATGAGACTTTCTTCTTATATTATCATTGTTCTTGTGTTTTTTATGATTCACATTTCATGAAAAACTTTGAGTCTAGTCTTGTTTTGGTATGGAGATTTTTCATTTGCAGCGTTTACAACAACAAATTTGTGTTTGGTACTTTGTCTGACTCTGTGTTTGTTTCATAAATTGGCTTGAATGAGTTTTTATTAGGCTTTTCGTATTAGAACTCAGATTGAGTTCTTCTGCTCTGTTTTGGTCTCCTCTTCTTCAATCCATATCATAATCATATGACTCACAAAACATAATCATATGAGGTTGAGATTAATGGACGGCTTAACTTGTGGAGATTTCGTTGGTATAGGTCGTAACTATGGGTCCAATCCCAATACTTACACACGACGGCTTAACTTGTGAAGTGACCTCTACAATATTATTCGAGTGTATTAATTATTTATTCTTCTGCTTATTGTGTTCATATATACATGTTGACTGATCAATATTTGATACGAATTTTCAAATCAATATAATCGAAAAGTTTGAACTTTAAAACTGTTTTAGTTGCGTTATGAAAAAACTGTTCTCTACAGATTCATAGCAACAAACTAACAAATTTAGAACAGTAAAAAACTGAGAAAATACACAAAACATTTGAATTTAACTGATTGATATTTTTGCACATCGTTTGTTATAAATTTTCATTCTCAGCTCTCACATAAAATAACACAACAAAAATCAAGTGATACATATTTTTGCACATCGTATGTAATAAATTTGAGTATAAAAAATATTACAAATCTCTTTCTGCATGGTTTAGCTAACAAATACAATAAATTTAAGAAGAAACGTAAGATAATTTATTGACACAGAAAAAGAAAAGAAGAGAATTTGTAGACAAAAGAAATATCATTTGTTGTGAAGAGGGTTGGGACCGGCGGGAACTTCTCTGACGGAAACGCCATAGATCCTATCGTACTTTTCACCGGCGCTCAATTCCGATAACAATCTCTCTCCGTCGAAACTTAATAGTTGGAACTCCTCCGTCGTCGTCGTCGTCGTCGTCTTTAACACCGTCGAACTATAGAACTTGCGACTGCCGGAAGATAAATGGATCCCGGCGAAGAAGAAGATTACGACGATTAGAAACGATAACCTTTGGCTCCAAAGGTTCATTTTTTCTCTATTAAGAAGTATTTTGTTGTGTTTTGTTGACTAATGTTGTTGGATGTCGATGAGTTAAGCTTAATATTTATACTAATTACAAGATTGTTGGGGCAATTGGCATGGAAGGAGGAAACCAACAAATTTCGTATTAAATATCATTGAATATTAGTGGTTTCATCATGTGGAAAGACTAAACAAACCTCTCATTGACATATAAAAAAATATATATTGCATAAGGTTTATGAGTATTTTATGGGAAACTCTATGGTTTGTAAAAAGTATTTTATGCTCATTGAAAAACATTTTCAAACTGAAGCTGAAGTCAATGCAATACTTCAAAATTTGGGATAGAACTGGACAAATAATCCGAATTGAATAAATCGAAGCGAAATCAAACCGAAAAAATAATTTTGGTTGGTATTCGGTTATAAAGAAATAACTGAACGGATATTAGTTTAGAAAACCATAGTTATTGGTTAGTAACCAAAACCGAAACGAAAATCGAAATAATATCTGAAAAAACTGAATTATTTTCGGTTATTTTCAGTTATCCAAAAATATTTCAGATATTTCGGTTATTTTTGGTTATTTTTAGTCATTTTTGTTATTTTTTGGTTATTTCGGTTATTTTTTGGTTATTTTTCGGTTATTTTTGGTTATTTTTGATTATTTCAGTTATTTCGATTATAAACGAACCGAAACCAAACCGAAACCGAACTCAAATATAAAAATAACCGAATGGATGTTTACTCTTACCAAACGAAAAAATCAAAACCGAAAATAAACGATCAAAACCGAAAATAAACGATCGAAATCGAAACGAATATCCGAATGACCAACCCTGTTTTGAGAATTAAATTTCTTTTTGATGGGCTTTAACCGATCAAGAATAATTGTAATTGATGAGATTTCCTTAGGCTTTTCTTCTCGTAAAAATGAAATTCAACTGTAGTGAGTTTTGAGATTGAGATTGAGAATTAATGACGTTTCCAAAAGAAGAAAAAAGGAGAATTATTGAAGATGGATCAAAGGGTATTCATGTAATTTAGCTTCAACGATGGAGTGTTTGAATGGGTGAATATCTTGATCATACCGTTGACTTCCAATATAATTATTTTGTAACTTGATCATCAAATTATTTACGCGTTATCACAATGTATATATTGGGATGTTAAAATTTATTGATTATTAAACGAATGTTTATGTTCAAAGAAACTAAAGACTAAATTTTGTTAATATACGTGTAAGAGGAAGAAGAATTTGGGTTCTCCTAATAAGACCTTTACATCAGACACCTAAGGGATATATAATGAGTATGATTTCAGTCTAAATATTTATACTTGCGGGTTTTTAAAGTTTCAAAACTTGCATGTAAGATTTAATGCTACTATTTACAATCTACAAACTAAATTTACTATTTTCTCAAACACACAGCTTTCTACTTGTTAGTATAGAGAATATTATGTTTCTATGAAATGCAAACGAAAATTTCGATTCAGAAGATACATTAAACAAAAGGAACGTATGTCGTTCCTACTTAATTAACAAACAACAAAAACCCTTAATAATGAATCATCATAAAACAATCTATCTTTGTGCTGAGTCATTGTCGCCGTAACAGCCACATGGTGCTTAGATTTGATCATCTGAAGATATGAGTAGAAACAAATAACTTCAAAAGTGCAAAACTAATGACAGAAAAAAAGTTGTTTTCTTACCGTTTAAAAAAAAGACGAGTTTTGTTCTCACTTCTTTAAGGGAAAACCGGCTGCTGTAGGAGTCCCGTCGTTTCGGGAAACCCCAGCATTATGTTCAGATTCTGCACCGCTTGTCCTGAAGCTCCTTTCACAAGATTATCAATCTGCAACACAGAAGTGTTTTTTATTTTGATTCAAAAACCGGAAAAGTTTAAAAGATGAGTTTGTAAATGGAGGATAATATTACCACTGAGATTATGATAGCTCTTCCAGGGATTCGATCAGGAAATACATTCATAAAACAATAGTTGGATCCTCTAACGTTGTGTGTACGAGGTACAACTCCTTCATCCAACACTTTGACAAATTCTTCATCCTACAAAACGTGTTTGAAACATAGTCAGTAACAAAACTAGTAATTGGTTTTATATAACACATGAGTAATCATCACCTCATATGACATTCTTAGTTGTTGGTATAGGTCTTCGGTTCTAACCCCGGGAGCCATTTCCACATATATTGTCGATTGCATTCCACGGATCTACCCAAACACCAATGGTCAGTTGATGATTTAAGGTGAAAACTATAGAGAAGATGCTTAAGATTATTTGTACCATTGGCATTAGATGCGGTGTAAAACTGACTGTTACTTTTGATTGTGCAACATCAGATAATCCTTGTTCAATTTCAGGAACTGTAAAACATGAGAGATACTGAATTCAAATAATAGAGCCAAATTTTTTACTCATAGTGATCCATCAGTTTGTAAATATACCATGGCGATGTCGTGTGACACCATAAGAAGAAATTCCTTCAGCTATCTCAGAGTAAAGATTTGCCTCCTTAGCACCACGTCCTGATGAAAAATTGCATATCAGCCAAGATACTAAAAACAACCTATTGCATTGCATCATCGTTCATGAACACTCTTCACAAAGTAAGCTCAGAACCTGCTCCACTAACACCAGATTTTGCGTCAACAATAATGTTTTCATGTTTGATGAGATTTGCCTGTACCAAAATCAACAGATTACCTAGAGTTTAATTGAGACAAGACAATCTGACTGAATTCCATAAACGATCAAAGAAACCTTTATTAGAGGAACAAGAGGAAGTTGAATCGAAGTCGGATAACAGCCTGGATTAGCCACAAGTCGCGCTTTTTTTATGTCTTCCCGCAGTATCTCTGTTAGACCATACACAGCTTCTTTCTGAACCCAGCATGTAAGCATTATGAACACAACAGACCAACAATCCAGCAGTGACTTTCAAAAGAAAGTACCTGTAACTCTACTGCCTTGTGTGGCTGACCATACCATTCTTCATATTCTGAGATATCACGCAACCGGAAGTCCTAAAAAGTGTATCTTAAATAAGCACATCATTTTCAGATAAAGGACGAAACGAAACATTTCTTCAGAGCATTACCGCTGAGAGATCAACGATTTTTAATGCAGTGGGCAGTCCCTTGATGATTTCCTACGAAAATACACCCTCCCATCCGTCGAGCTAGGAAAAGCTTAGAAACAAATTTGAAATGGAAGAATCAAAAGTAAATGGACCTGGGTTGTTCCGTGAGGCAAACAGCAGAATACAGCATCAACAGTAGAAAAATCTCCATCCTTTACCGATATCAATCTTGGTAGTTTCTGAGAACAGAAAAAAGGGTCTAATCATGGATCACTACACAATCACAAGATATCATTGAACAGATAGAAATCACTTATACTTGAGCTCTCAGGTGTGGAAAAACGCTTTCCATTGTCTGTCCTGCTTTTCTATCTGCAGTCATCAGTGTGACGCTGAAATGTGGATGATTTGCAAGCAGCCTAACGATCTGCCACCCAATAAAAAGGGGATCAAATCATTTGTTAAAATCATACTTACTTACCCATGCATTTGAATCAAAATACTTAAATACCTCACACGTCAAACATTTCAGTCTTAAACCCCTATACCGATGACAGTAATGAAGCTAAACTCACAGGTTTTGCATATGTAGACTGTTTAGGCTAAAAGAGGAGGCCAATACTCATAAAGCCACAAAAATGCAACAAGATGCATACCGATTCGTTTCAAAATCAGAGAAATAACTAAAACAATCAAAATGTCAATGGACAATTGTACAAACCTCGGCACCAGTGTAGCCACTCGCACCAAGAAGACCAATCCGAATATTCTTTTCCGATTTAACAGAGCTATTGGATGAAACTCTGAAGCTCATTGAAGATGGCCTCTTTACTCGCTTATCTGCTACACGAATCATCCTTTCCCCCTATTTGAAGCAGAGAAGAAAATTATTAAAGTAGAAATCACACATTTGTATACTCAAAATATGAACATTAACCTGCGTTTTTCGTTATCAAAATTTCATCAATGTGGACAAATATCAGAATTTGGAAATAAAGATGTTAAGAATTTTAGAGAAAATAACCTTGAACCAGCATCCTTGTTCGAGGCAAAATGAACTAAAAGTCGACGTACTAGCCATTCTTTACTTGGATTCTACAACAATCAAAAATCAGAATTGGAATACCCAATGCAGGAAACAAGATAACGAAAAAAAGCTAAACTTTTTTGCTATGAAGAAGAAGAGATTGGCTACTCGAATGAGACACACTCGACTCAATCGTACACACTAGATTTGAATTGATCAACACCGGACTCGACTCGACCACGCCTGAGTCTGAAACAAATCGACAAAAAGATAACTGGTAAGAATGGAGAAATTACCTTAACAGAGATGCTGGAAGATGGAGGGAGATGATTGGCAAACGAAAGTGGAGACACAGAGTGAGAATTTCTCACTGAGGAATAGAAGAGAAAGGATCTAATAGAAAATTAGGGCTTTGTTAGTTTGGACCAAAACAGATCGGTTTATGTGTTCCAAACCGAATCGAACCGATGTAAATTTTAATGGCTGCCTGTCGGTTTTCAGTTTTCACGTAAACCAAAACGAATTAAAAATATTTGATTTTCCTATCTTCTTATACAATGATTGACGATGACCTCAACCAAGTTAATTTAAATTATCTTATTTAAAAATTTTACTAAATAAAAGTAACTAGATTTATATCCATGCCATACGTAAGGAAAAATATTCACAAAATATATTTTATTAGTAAATATAAATTAAATATCTATATAATTTTAATTTTTATTTAAAATTATTTTTAACATTAATTTTTGTGTATATAAATTAAGAAAAAAAATAATTTTTTTTTAAATTTAATAATATTTTTTGGTTAATTTAATAAAATATATTAATTGTTTAATTAAATTAATAGCAATGGCATATATTGTATTCTAGTAATTTAAGCTTATTTGTATATTTATTTGAAATTTACTCTAGTGATGATATGTCAGCATGGTTATTTTCTTAAAATGTTTTTCAAATAATATATTAATAATTACGGTACTAACTTAATTCTATTTATATTTATTTAAAATTATTTATAAATTAACGTATAAAAAATTAAAGAAATAAAATTATTGTTTTTGAAAATATAATAGTATTTTTTTATTAGTTGAATTAAATATATCTATTTTCTAACCAAATTAATATCAGTGGCATGTATTGTAATTATTCTAGTAATTTAAACTTTTTTATATTTAAACTAAAATTCGATATGGTGTTGACACGTCAGCTGACATTTTTGTTATTAACACGTTATAGTAAGATTAATTTCTTAAAAAGTTTCTCAAATAATATATTAGAGATTATTTGAAGCTTCTAAAACTATCCACATAAGCCAAGAAACAAATTTCAAAATTATGGCACATCACAACTTTATTCACATCATTTTAAATCAAAAATATTTACTAATAATTTCTATAAAATTAAATCTCTAAATTCTAAAAACTTCACAAAAATTTTGACGATTAAACTTACACAAATTAAAACTTATAACCACTAACTCACCTATTATTAACCACTATCACCTTAGTTTTTATTGACTTGCCCACTACCATTTTACTTTTTATTGCCCACTACTATCCTAACATTATAAAACATCATACATTTCATCACAAACCTTGCACACATTTTTTACAAATTAATCATGACATTAAAATTTTTTTCTCAACCTCATATTTTCGTTTTTTTTCAAAAATTGTGATGGAAATTTTTGTAACGAAGAAATATTGGTGCGACTTATTCATTTTTGGAAAGCCCGAAATTTTAAAAAAGGCAATACGCTTATGGGTTTGGAAATACTTCTGTTCGACAAAGAGGTATGTTTAACAAAAAAAATTATGTTTGAATTTTTTAAAAAAGATAAAAATAATAGATTTTTTATATGTCAATTTGTTTTAAAAACGTTATGGTTCTCGCAGAGAATCAATTTTTAAGGTTTAAAGACTAAAGAGTTAAACCCAAATCGACCGGTTTAGACAAAATGATTTTAAAATTAAAAGTTAGGACCGAAATTTTAACTAGATTGCGGTTCATGCGGTCGTACCGGATAAGAATTGAGGAAACATTAAGACTTAATAGTTTTCATTTTATTAATACTGAAATGCGAAAAAAAAATTACAATATGTTGTGGAAGCTTTTTCTCAACGGAATTAAAAGATTTGAAGGAGTCTTGATTGTTTTTTTTTGTACAGAGACCATAATGTTTAATCAATCCGTGTTAAATAATCACCAATACGAGGTTTGTTGCAATGAATAAAATAAATAATGATGAGTAAAAGATAAAGTTTTGAAAAAAAGAAATACTTTAAAATTAAATGATTAAAACAATTAAATATAATAATATCGCGGTAACATGCTTAAATTGCAACTAGACTATATAGTAAACATGTGATAGAACATCATAATAATTATAAGATTGAAGAAATAACAACTATAATAAATTTTGTTATATTCAGCTATCCAAGTTAATTATATTAACACAATAAAGAACACAAACCCATCTTTCACAAATATTTCTTCAAGAAAGATATATCAAAATCTGGTTCACTTTACTTTCAAACTGGAATACCATAAATAGTTTTGAAACCCATCTTAACCGGAATTCTCCGAAACAAAGGAGCAGGTTTCTCTAAACCAATTGAATAGCAAAACCGATTTTATCTCTACCGGTTTCACGAACCAAATGGTAATAACCGAGCCGAGCTTGGAATGTTGCTTCTTTGATACTTGTATTAATTTTTTTACCCACTGACTGATCAGTCTGATCACAAAAACATTAGTCCTCCTTAATGTTGTCACTTGTCAATAGAAAAACGAATTTCGATTACGTGTATATAAACAACCCTTGAATCAAGATCCAGAGCATGAACTGGTTCAAGAGGCAAATTTTTAAGTTAATCAACAAAATATCTCCCCCATAGCGCAATCAGAATCAATCCTTTGCCTTTTTTACCTCCTCTTCCAGTTCTACGAAGCCGATGAAAATATGAGTCATAAGGCTCTTGATTCGCATCCATTTAACTACGTTGATATCTAACGGATGATAAAGCTTCTTCGTTCGTGACATTATGGTTTCCTAACGATTCGCTGCATCCCGTTTTCCTCAAATCCATCCAACCTTTCATCTTCCATTCTCCTTCGTTTTTTTGTTTTCCTCCTCAAACTCTTCTTCAGTTGAGCTATCATTCTACTTAAACTTCCTTCAACCAAACAAACCTTTGTTCCTTATATTTCCATCAACATTACTCGAGCTTTTCACCTTCTCCTTCTTACCAGAAAATTTAGGAGAAAAAGGGCTCAAAGTATCTAACTTCTTCGCCATTAAAGTCATCTCCTTCATCACAAGAATTCTCATTTCTCTTACATCTACCTCTACTCATAGTCGAAAAACCTCCATTACTACGACCAAAGCTCTGGCTAATACCCATTGAAGCACAGGTCTCGGAAACGCATCCCCTCACATCTACAAACGAATGAGAAGAAGAATCAAGAATGAATCGAATTAAAATCTAACCATTCATTCTTTCGGACATAATCATAATCTCGACCCTTGATCTTATTTCTTAACTGGCTTGAAGAAATATGATCATAAGACTAAGATGGTCAAAGCCTCTAGTTTTGAGAGAGGGTCTCTTATGCCCTACGTTTCATTAATACGTATATTCGCGGGTGTATATATAGGAAATATATATATAGCGTGTATAGGTAGAGTTGTTTTTTCTCGATTGTATTCTTCTTCTTCTTTACGAGTGTGGTAGAGAGAGAATGAGGGATAGAGAGAGAGAGAGAGAGAGAGAAAACGGGGAGAGTCGAGTCTGTACTTTCCGGGAAAGATAGGGAAACTGTAATCACGTCAATCTAGTGGATTCCGGATAAATTCCGGGGAGACGTAGGAGATATTCTCCGAACTCCTAAAATTCTTTGTGTCTTTCTTTTCTTCTCTAAATTGTTCAAACAAGAATTATCAAGTTAAACAAGATTAGAATCTTGAGGTTTAACAAAGTGGTATCAGAGCCTGGAGACAATTGGTGACATGCAATTGGGCTTTCTCCAGGTAAGTTCTTTCTAAACTCGTTTTCTTGATCGATTGCTAAAAATGTCAGGTTCTCGAATCGAGGTCGATCGATTCGATGGGTCAGGGGATTTCTCCCTTTGGAAGCGTAGAATGCTCGCACATTAAGACGTTCTTGTGGAAAGAAAGGAGCAAGAATTATCGAGTGAGGATGATCAAAAGGATCTGGAGAAGTTAAAGAAGAAAACAGAGGTAGAGGAGTTAAGGGCAGAGAGATGTGAAAAAGTCATGAACCTGATCCTGTTAAATGTGGGGGATCACGTACTGCGAAAGATAGAAAGGTGCACAACAGCCGCAAAAACGTGGTCCACCTTAGAGAGACTCTACATGTCGAAATCTCTCCCGAACAGAGTTAATACTCAGCTCAAGTTGTATGGCTACATAATGCATGATCAACGCTCAATCGATGAAAACATCGATGATTTTCTGAAACTGGTAGGAGATTTAAGTCACCTGAGTATCGAGATACCAGAAGAAGTACAAGCCATCTTGCTGTTGAATTCTTTACCTCCTAAGTACGACCAGTTGAAGGAAATTTTAAAATACAGTCGGGAGGTGATTAGACTAGACGATGTAACCGGGTCAGCCAGATCCAAGGAGAAGGAATTCAAAAAAAGTCAAGGTTCAAGAACCACATTGGAAGGTTATTTTGTTAGAGGAAGGACAAAGAATAAAGGCTCTTATCCGAATTAGAGTCCGAGTAAATTTCGGTCAAAATCAAGAGATGGTAAAAGAGTGTGCTGGATATGCAGGAAAGAAGGGCATTACAAGCGCCAATGCTACAAATGGTTGGAGAGGAACAAAGGAAAGAATCAGTCCACATAAAAAGATGAAACATCATTGGTCAGGGATGATGCAAACGATCTAGTAGGATTAGCATCAGAAGCCTCTAGTTTTGAGAGAGGGTCTCTTATGCTCTGCGTTTCATTCATATGTATATTCGCGGGTATATATATTGGAAATATATATAGCATGTATAGGTAGAGTTGTTTTTTCTCGATTGTATTCTTCTTCTTACTTACGAGTGTAGTAGAGAGAGAGTGAGGGATAGAGAGAGAGTAAGGGATAGAGAGAGAGAGAAATCAGGGAGAGTCAAGTTTGCACTTTCCGGGAAAGATAGGGAAACTGTAATCACGTCAATCTAGTGGATTCCGGATAGATTTCGGGAAAACCTATGAGATATTCTCCGAACTCCTAAAATTCTTTGTGTCTTTCATTTTTTCTCTAAATTGTTCGAACAAGAATTATCGAGTTAAACAAGATTAGAATCTTGAGGTTTAACATGGCCCATCGTCTTCGTTCCACAAATCCTCCGCTCCAGCTTTTATAAACCTATCAGCCAAATTTTATATGTTCCATCGGACTCATCGGTTCGTGACTCTAACCCGATTCCAATCGTTTCTTCACTAGAATCGGGATGTCCACACATTTTAGCTCGGATTTCAGACCGGAGTCCTTCATAAAGCTGTTTCTCTTGATCGAAGATAGCAATAGACAAGGTTCTAGATTTCAAACTAGTTTCATGAAATTTTTAATAAAGAATGGAAAAACTAAAATTGTGTTAAAACCCCATCGATTAAGTTTTTCTGTTTCAATTCATTGATTACAAGAGTAACCAAAAAAAAAGAATGAAGAGAAGCTGTTGGCTCTTGTGCCTCTCTACCCACTTGCAAACACATTCATCAACATAGAATGAGCAAATCTTCTGTAATTTCAGAGAATTCACTGAAGATTTTTTTTCTAAATAAAGGGCTTCAATTTCTAAGCTTTGGATCGGTAACTAGTAGCATTCCTTCTCGCGCAGCACCCAACAAAGTAAACCAATGACTGTTGGTGTTTCAACAAAGAAAACAAACGAATCTCAGAAAAAAATCGAACAACTTATGAAACTACAAAAGTCTGGAGAAATGTGTATTAGTATTGTTGTGGTTGGACAAGTTTTAGAGCTTATTGTAGTCAATTGCATATAATCCTTAAAAAGGCCTAAACTTTACTTTACAAACTTCAAAAGAGAAAGCTTTTATTTGTCTGTTTTGGTAAATATCTTACCAAGACAACAAAGAGAACCACGTTGAAGATCGCAACAAGTCTCCATTCGGTTTTCATGTACTGAGCTACTCCAGCTCTGCGGTTATTAATCAAACAAACATAATAATCAGTTTCATCCCAAACGAATATGACAGCATTGTAGCAAAAGAGCGTAAAGGGAGGAAAGTTGATAGATCTACTTGCAAGAATCACAATTGTAGCACTTGATGGTCTTCAAATTCTTGTAGCGCTTACAATCTTTGTTAGAAGTTATTGAATGAAAGCTCAAGTCATAGTAAGAAGCATTCACCGCAGGATAACCGCACCTAAGCATATCAAGACAGTTAAATATTTGCCTGTGAATTCAACAGAAATAGAAACATTAACAATTAACAAGAAGAGACAAATATATATATACTCAGATGGTGGTCGGCAACATCCAGCTTCAATCGGAGTTAATTCTGCAGATTTCAACTGTTTAATAGTCTGTAGAAAAACGTCAAAGAACATTTATAAGATTATCATGGCCAAATATTGGTTATGTAAGGCATTTAGTTAGTGGAAAGCTGGACAGGTACTAAACCTTGTATTTTTTGGAAAGCTTTGTACATTGTTCGGATTTGACAAGACAACTCTTTAGTCTTTTCCAGGTATTGGAGTTGTTAAGCTAAAGCATCGATGTGAGTTAGAAAAGAAAAAAAAGAGAAGCATACATGATTGTTTGAATTTTGTGACCTGATGTATTGTATATAATACCTCTTTTAGAAACCACGAGCTGTAATCATTCAGCTTATATTCCTTGTACCTAGTAAGAAGCAGAAATGTTTCACAATTTATACAACGGAATTGGTATTTGACCATGGAAGACTAGTTTACGCTTACCTTAAACTAGGGCTAGTATGGCCGGAACCGTTGTTTGTTACAATGAACCTGTGAAACCTCGAAAAAAGGGAACAAGAGATGAGAATTCTTAAAGTAGATCTTCAATGTTGAGTTTTCTTGAATAACTTTTAGGACAGTGAGACTTACGCTAATACGGTAAAGACAAGAATAGCGATCAAAACAACCAGGAGCATGACAAGATACTTGAGAGCAGAATCATTATGTCAAGGAAGATACAACTCAAAATTTCTCAACAAAAGAAACAGCAAACAGAACACTGTAAGAGAAGGATACAATCCAAAGAAGTGCCACATTTCTCTTACACGCACCAAGAAACCCGATTATGGATCTGTAAAACATGAAATCATAGAACAGTTCATGAACAGCAAACAAAAAAAAAAGACATTAAGAACCCATAATTGTGTTGTGTAAACTCACATGAAGAAGATGAAAGCACCTAGAGCTAAGACTGGAAATGTAAGTGACCTTCTGCATCCATCATTGTGTGTACTCATCCACACCCCAAACATAATCACTGCCACAGCCAATAACTTCACCACAAAATTGTAATAGATAAGACAATTACTATGAAGTTGCTGAAACAAACAACATTAAAAGGTCGAAGCTTTCACAAAATTATTTCTACACAAGCAGTGGAATTTTTCTAGGAAACCAAGAATCTAATTCCACAAACCAAATCCATTGAAGAGAATCAAATGAGGATAAAACGCGGCTCTGAGAAATAGAAACTAAGTGATGAGAAAAAAGAAGATTTAAGCTCACCATTGTAAGAAGATTGACCCATCTGATAACGAAAGTGCTTGTACCCATACCCATTTTTTTCAAGCTTCTTGCTTTCAGAAAAAAAAAATACCTCCAAAGAAAAAAATACAATCAAGAAAACAAATGGGTCAGTGAGAATTTAAACATCTCGTGTGTCTTTTATCCTGAAGAAGAACGAATATGGATTGAGGGTATTTTCGTCAAAATAAAAACAGCTCATGCTTGGTTTTAAGTTATCGATGATGGAGTTTAAGAACATACACGCCACGACATAGGGAATAAGAACAAGAAGCGAGAGAGAAAAAGTGAGGTCAATGTACAAACGTATACGTTTGACTCGTGCCAAATTATAAGAGCGTCTGCGATTTGGTGTTTCATTCTTTTGATAAAAAGTTAGTTTCGAATTTTAAATTCTGCAGTGATTATTAAATTAAAATACGTATTACAATGTTGTCAGAGAACATATTTATTACTTTAAATACTACAATTCGGTTATTTATTATTTGGATAACCACTAGTTATAGAATAATTTGAATTTAACCACTAGTTATAGAATAATTTGAATTTAACCAAAGTTATTTGACAAAACTAACATTCTATTACATGAAGTACAGAATAAACAACCTCAAGCATAAACTCTTTTATTATGCTAAGAAATGTCTGAACGATCAAGCATATCAATCAAAGTCATTTTTCTTGGAAACCTAGGAGGAAGCCTCAAGATCATAGCATCTTCAATCTCAATCGGAAGATGTGTTGCGACAATCACAATTCCTCCTTTTTTCCTATGCTCTGCAATAATATATTCAAGCAATCGAACTCCTTCATCATCCAAAGCAACCGATGGTTCGTCCAAAAGCCAAATCGGTCTATCGATAGCAAGCAGCCTCGCAAGTTGCAACCTTTTCCTCTGGCCCATCGACAACATTCTCGATTTCTCTTTCATCAGTCTTCCTAAACCCATTAGCTCTAATGCGGGTTGAGCTTTGCCGATTTTGTTTTCAAGGAGCTCAAACCATTGGACATTGTCGAGTACTGTGAATCTCTCTTTGATTGCGTCTTTTAAAGAGATCCAGTTGAGTTGGAGTTTGTATTGTTGGAAGATTCCAGATTGCGTAATGTCGTGACCGTTCCAAAGGATTTCTCCTGCAGAAGGTTTTGAGAATCCAGCTAACATTCTCAAGAATGTTGATTTACCAGATCCATTGGTTCCGGTTAAGACAAGTGCACCGCCATCATGGAGAGATACATTCACGTGTCTTAGAATCTGCTGTGCGTTTCTCATACAAGAGACGTTTTGAAGAAGAAGCCGAGGGATTTGAGGCTTCCGCATAGACATTTTGGGACAAGATTTACATACAATACGTACCTGAAGAAGCAGAGCAACAATAAGAGAATGAGTAGATTAGTCAAAGAACCATCCAAACTCGAGAGATAAATCCAAGTAGAAAGACAATCTGAAGTTTGAGAAAGAGCATAACAATTACTAACGGTAGAGAGACAAGAACAACTGTTGGCTATGGCATCATTAAATATAAAATTAATTTATAAAAAGTTTTATATAAATAAAATATATAATAAATAATTTCTCAAAAGAAATTGTGAGTAAATTAGATAGAAATAGTTTGATCTTTTATTAAGAAGAAAATATAACTTACTTAATACTTTCTCAGTGCTTTAGTGGATCCAAAGTTGAGATACTAAGCTACATCAAAAACAAACTTATTTCAAGACTATCGGGATGTTATGCTAGATGTTTATCTCATAGAGGAAAGGAGATCTTACTGAAATCGATGGCTATGGCTATGTCTGTGTACCCCATGTCTTGCTTCAAGCTGCCCAAAACCACATGTGATAATTTATCAGGATCTATGGATAGCTTCTTTAAAACAATTACATTGCTTAAGTTGGGATAAAATGTGTTTATCCAAACAACAAGGTGGACTGGGATTCGAATACATCCAATGTTTCAACCAGACTCTTCTTGCAAAACAGACTTGGAGACATTTCCAAAACTCAGTGCCTAATTTCTACGTTGCTAAAAAAATAAGTTTTTGAAAACAAAAAAAAATATTTTTAAAAGAATAGATAATATTAAGTTAATTAAATTATAATTGAAAAGAATCGAGAGGAAAACTAAAATAATATTTATAAAGACTAGTTAAATTAACAAATGACAATGTTAGTGGAAGCATATGGACGAGAAGAAAGCCAGGAAGAAAGAGAACAAACCCTTGGATCAAGAAAAATAGCTTTACGTCTATACATGATGTGTTGATAAACATTGAAAAAGAAACTTAAACAACTCGATTAATGAAGACGACAACTCTTAATCCAATAGATTATTATAATCCAAACAGCAAACCCACAAATAAGAGATTAATTTCATCCTAGTCGCGAGAACAAATAATTAAATTCCGAAAAAGAAAACACTGACCTATAAGACAGTGATTACGAAAACCAGTGGTGATACAAAAAACTAATATATCAGGAAGAACGAATTATGAATTGATAGGCGACGAAAAAATACCATTTTCGGATCTGGTTTTATGTCTGAATTTTTTTTCCATTTAACGTCAGGAAGAAAGAGAAATGCCAAAATGTGATCTTTAAGAAGAAAACCCTAGTTGTGTCATATACACGAATTTTCAAATATACCCCTTACCCCGAGTAATCAGACAATTTGGCATTTTGGGTTTAGTGACGTAAAATAATATCCAGAGATAATTGTTAAGTTTCGTTATATATGTTTTAAGAAAAATATACTTTTTAAGAATAGAAAATTTTAATTAATTAAATTATAATCAACCTTAACCTGAACTCTCGGTTTAGCTAAACCAACACACAATGAACAAAACTCAAAAATCAAGCCACATGACATCGACATCTATCCGAGGAAAAAGTTTGACCCATACCTTGACGGCGACGGAAAATGGAAGTGACGGCGGTGCATTTTGATTTTACAACCCTCACGTGAATCGACGATTAGGAAGAAGACGGCGATAATTCTTAACTGCGACTACGGGGAGCTACGTTGGCAGAAACGACCTCTTTTGCGACGACGGTGACGGTTGAATCCGGCGGAAGAAGACACGGCTCCAGTGTGTGACGGCTTTGTGTTTCTGTCGGTGATCTCCTCTTATCCACGCGCGGAAAAGTTAAGTTTAGGCTCGGGTTTGGGTTTCTAATGGGCTCGGTTTGGGTCTCTGGGTTCGATTCTGGGTTTGAGTCATGTTTTACAGATCCATAATCCGTTGAAATCTGCAGAATTAACTCCGATTGAAGCTGGATGTTGCCGACCACGATCTGAGTATATATTTGCCTCTTCTTGTTATTTGTTGATGTTTCTATATCTGTTGAATTCACAGGAAAATATTAACCGTCTTGATATGCACATGTGCGGTTATCCTGCGGTGAATGCTTCTTACTATGACCTGAGCTTTCATTCAGTAACTTCTAACAAAGATTGTAAGCTTTACAAGAATTTGAATACCATCAAATGCTACAATTGTGATTCTTGCAAGTAGATAGATCTTTTGCTACAATGGTGTCATATTTGTTTCGGATGAAACTGATTATTATGTTTGTTTGATTAATAACCGCAGAGCGGTTATTTGACTTTTCTTGGTCACCACTTTGATTTTATTGGAGACTCAGGACCAGTGCTCATTGGTATTCCCCTTGGAAGCCTCTCTAGCAGAGTCAGGACCAGTGCTCACGTGCAGTAATCATCGATCATCCCAAACGATGAGATCGAGCGTTCCCAATCTCTTAATGGTTTGGTTCTCACCGAGTTAAACTGCTATATAAAGAGTTTTGTCTCTAATTTTTGGTAATGAAATTCACATACCTAACATTTACAAAAACCTGTGAGATATGTAAATTAACGTTTTCTCCTAATGACTAGTTGACTGATTCATTCTATTTGTTATATTCCTGTTAGGCTAGAGACAGGAATTGAGACCAGAATTGTCTTCAAAGTCAGAGAAGCTCCTAACATGAAAATTTCATACTTTAAATGATGTTTTGCTATATGTAACTTCTAATCTTTATAATATATTTTCTAAAATCTTGTTATACTTTGTGGTATATAGTTTAATATATATAATTTATTTTCTTAATTTACTATAATCCTAGTTTATAAACTTTAGTTTTAATCTTTTATATGTGTATAAATCTAATTGGAACAAGATTGTTTTACATGTGTCAAAATCTGATGGATTGATCTACTCTATCATGGACCTCATGGTCATATATTATTATATAAATTAGATGACATCCGTGCGCGGTATTTTTTATTATTATATATTGTTTTAGCTATTTAACTTTAAAACATTTTTATTTTAAAATTTGTTATTAAATAAGCGAGTGTTTGTATCAACATAGCTGCAAATTTAAAATACGTATGTATTCTGAATTTTTATGTATCAATTTTGTGTTCTTCGTCATTTATTTCAACCATTGTTGTTTGATCGGTGAAACATATATTATTTTTATGGTCGGTGACTTTGTAGAATTGTTTA
Organism: Pugionium dolabratum; assembly: GCA_018901945.1. NCBI lineage: Eukaryota > Viridiplantae > Streptophyta > Magnoliopsida > Brassicales > Brassicaceae > Pugionium > Pugionium dolabratum. The sequence continues at coordinate 1,091,631 of JAEVFF010000018.1, forward strand.
CCGGTGTTGATCATAAAAATTTTAAGCTTGTAAACTAAATTACTTTTCAAATATGTTCAAACCAAAAAATTTTGTTTGCCAAAATGAATTTTTATACTGCATTACACTATAAAAATAGAATAATATATTAGAAAAAATTATAATTTATTCTAAAATTAGAAAACTATATTGAAAATGGTCTGAAATGTAAAAATTCTATTTTTAAATATTTAGAAAAATTGACATATAAAAATTCTATTATTTTTTACTATTTTAAAATAATTTTGAAGATAGTATTAAATATATCTTTAATTATATTATAAAAAATAGATTAAAAATTCTTTATTTAGAAAATTTTACATATAAAAATTCTATTTTTAAATATTTAGAAATTTTGACATATAAAAATTCTATTATTTTTAAATATTTCAAAATAATTATTTTAATCTACATATTTCTAAAATAAAATATTCCACACTTAAATATATTAGCCTCTCGTAAAAAAAATTTCTAATTACTTTAATAATGGTAAACAAAACAGATATTAGTATTACCACACACACATTATGAAGGAAAAATGGAGGTGAGGAGAAAATTATTTTAAAATTGTGTAAACATACCTCTTTGTCGATGAAAACTATTTCCAAACTCATAAATGTGTTGTCTTTGTTAAAATTCCGGACTTTCTAAAAATAAATAAGTCGGACCAGTATTTCTTCATTACAATTACAAAAATATCCATCAAAATCGTTGAAAAAAAGCGAAACTATGAGGTTGAGAAGAAGTTTTTTATGTCATGATTAATTTATAAGAAATGTGTGCAAGGTTTGTGATTGAAGGTATCATAGTTGGTGTTTTATAATGTTAGTAATTGGAAAATTATTAGAATGGTAGTGGGCAATAAAAGATAAGATGATAGTGGTCAAGACAATAAAAAGTGAGATAGTAGTGGTCAATAATAGGTGAGTTAGTGGTTATAAGTTTTAATTGTTTGTGCAAGTTTAATCGTCAAAATTTTTTTGAAGTTTTTATAATTTAGATATTTAATTTTATAAAAATTATTAATAAGTATTTTTGGTTTAGAATGATGTGGATTAATTTGATGATGTGTCATTTTTTTAAAACTTGTTTTTTGGATTAGATGGATAGCTTTAGGAGCCTCAAATAACTACTTTTATTTAGTAATATTTTGATTTTTCAAACTTTCTAATATTATTTTATTTTATAGAATTTCATTAGTTATGAAAAACAATCAAAAAATAAAAAAAGTTATAGTCTATCATTTTTCAATTAGATCTTAACACACAACCCAAAAACTTATTTTTATTTAGAAAATATAATACTTTTATATTTTTAATTAAATATAAATTTGAATTTTATTATAATTTCTTAAAAATAATTAGATTACAAAAAATAATAAATAAAAGTTAGATGTATAAGTAGGTAAATAATGATAAACTAAATTGACCCGTGATATGCGCGAAATGATTTAATTATAATATTTTGTTATATTTGTATTTTTATGAATTTATTCAAATAGTTTATAGTTTAAATTTTTTTTAATAAATGTTAAATCACTATCAATGTGTGTTTAAATGATATTTATTTTATATAATATTCGTAATATAAATACAAATGCTAAACTTTAAACTGATAGATATAATATTTTAGTTAGTTTTTTTTTTCAGTTAAAAAACTATTCAAATATATTAATAAAGATTTAGTTTTAAATATTGAATTTTATAATATTCTTGAATATGATATGTAAAATATGAATGTAAATTAAATTTTATAATTTGTTAAGTTATTAGATATATTATCTAGTTAATTAATTTATTTTCACATTAAAAATTATTCAAATAGATTAACAAAAGTCTAAATTTTAAATAATAGATTTCATAACACTAATATGTATTTTAACTTTTCTATATATTTGATATTTATTTTTTAAATTAGTTATTTATAATATTGTTTGATGTAATATTTTCCAAATTAAATGATATTTTTTAAAATGTAATTACAGAATAATAATGTAACGATACATCTAATTCGAGTAAATCTCACATAGATATATGTATGGAAAAATTTAGAAAAAGCTCTAAAATGCAAAATTAAGGTTTGCAAAAAAAACTATATTTACATCTCCCACAACAACACAAACAAGGTTGGAAAAATCACTATTTTGTGTATATTTCTTGTCTATAAAATTCAAACAAAAATTAGACTACTCCTTTAATCAATCCATATACAGTGACAAGTGTCACAACGATTGAATGATCGACACGTGGTTTCACCTCCAAAGTTAAGACATCTTCTCCAAGTGTAATCCCATTTGATGATTTCTTTGGCTTTACCTAATTTTTTCAAATCGCACAAACAAAACAGAGATATGATTAATTATTTGATGTATTTGACTATCTACTTTTCCAATTTCAGTTTTTATTTGATATTTACCTGTGCAATGATATCCCCGTGGATGTTTATGATCTGAAAAGCAAATTTGGGGTCAAATCGCAAAATCCAGAAGACTTCATTGGTCTCATCTCGAACTTCCCAATCTCCATCTCTGATTGAAGACCTTCTAATTCTAACAAAAGGTTTCACTTCCTCACTGCTCTCACATTCTCTATATACATACCAACTCCCAAAAAGCCAAAGTTTCTGCAAATGTTTTTTTAACAAAAATAATAAAGTTGGATAAACATATATGAAGATAAACCGGAATCACAAGGAAAACAAAAGAAGAATCGATTTCGAAAAAATTGGGATTTTGATTGTTAGATACCTTTTTGCGGATGGTGAAAAGAATGTTGCCATGGAGATCCATGATGTGGACTTCATTGCTAGATTTGTCATAGTTTTCGACCCGGTACGTAATATCTCCACTGGAATTATAAACCGTTAAGCCATTGGTTTGGTAAACCAGAGATTTCATCCAAACCGTGAAAGTCTCTCCCTCCGTACTCATGTACGGTGAAGAGATGGCTGCTTGAGGAAAAACCCTAGCCATGGAAGAGAGAAGAGAGAGAGAGAGAGATGAGAGATTGTAAATGTCCACGTATAGTAAATAATATAGTGAAATTGAAAGTTGAAGTTGTCAAAGTCTTATACACCTCAATAAGCCTTCTTTTTCTTATCACTATATAAAAAATTACGAGGATCACATTGAATTTGTCTAATTTTCTATCAATGCCAGATTCATGTACGGTGACTGATAATTTAATGTTTGATTTTATATATAAGACTTTTGTTATTTTTTATATATAAAAACTCGGATTTCCTCTTTTATAATGTTTTAGATATCTATTTACAGTGCTAATTTGTTAAGTAAACAGAATAGAGGGATATTGCATATTTTACTATTTATACATACTTATCACTAATATATTAATTGAAAAATATTTTTTAAAAATAGTTTTATCCTAACATATTATTAACAGAAATATTAAATTTTAAATATATTATTAACATATTATTACGATAAATTTTAAATTATTGAAATAATTACAATATATACCACTGATATTAATTTAGTTAGAGAATCAATATATTTTATTAAACTAAAAAAAAATTACTATTAACTTTGAAAAAAAAATATTTTATATTTTTTAATTTACACTTACAAAAATTAATATTAAAAATATTTTTATATTTAAATAAGAGTTAAGATTATATGAATATCTAATTTATATTTGTTAAATAAATAATATTATATTATTTGTTAATATTTTTCAGGTATAAATCTAGTTACTTTATATTTCACATGTATATATGTGCAATTCCTAATATATTATTTGATGAACATTTTAAAAGAATAATATTATCTAAATGTGTTATTAACATAAATGTCATGTTGAAGTGTTATCACCACAATGAGTTTCAAATAAATATATAAATTAGTTTAAGTTATTATAACAATTATCAAATATGTCATTATTATTAATTTGGTTAAAGAATCAAAGCAATCTAAAAATAATATTAAATTCGTAAAACTAATTATTCTTATTTTCTTAATTTATATATATTAAAAATAATTTTAAATAAAAATTAAAATTGTATCTAATTTATATTTATTAATAAACAATATTATATAATTTACGAATATTTTTCTTATTTATTACCTTATAAAGTCAAATAAAGATGGCACTAACGTTTGATTTTGAAAAGCAAAGCACTATAACTTTTAATGTTTGAGATTAGGAACGGTATGTAAATTCTCTTAGAGCTGACAAATATTAATGGAGAGATTAAAAAATTCCTTTTGTTAACTAAAAAATTTCTATTTAATTGTTGAAATAAAAAAAAAAACTCCATCGTTCTATTAGATGTATTATTATTCTCACAACCTCCCACCGTTAGCTCTCATTTTCAGTTTTGCTGTGTCGAATCAAATTATTTATATAGAAAAGATTAGTGATAATGATGTCATACAAAATAGTATATATATTGAAAACGATAAAGATATATTTACAAAACATTAACACGGCAAATATTATATGTTTGATAGTACAAATTGAGTAATATTGTAAAATATCATATTTTAAAGTATTTTTTCTTAAAATTAATATTTTAAAATAACACAAATAATTATGTAAAAAATATTTATTTATTCTAAATAAATTATACATAAAGTTAAAACATTATATTTGAGTTTTTTTTTCAATTTAAAATTATTTTTTCATTAACAAAAAAATTTAATTTATTTTAATTTTAAATTTGTGATATTATTAAAAATTTAAAATAATGATGATAATTTTGAAACAAAAACTGAAAAAATGTTATTTTAGAGAATTGTTATAGTATATTTATCTCTCGTCATTTTTTTACGTTGGAATTTTTTTTTAACAAAATCGTTTTACTTAAGTTTTTATCGAAAGAATCATATTTTGGGTAGAATAAAATTTATTACCCCGAATAATATAATATAGTATATTTATATTCCAAAATAATATTGTGTAAATGAAAAATATATGTCTAAAAATATTCTTTAATCACAAACTGTTAAAGTAAAGATAACGCACTCGTATCATTCTATAACATTTTTCATCTTATCATTCTAATAAGATTTATTATCTTTCTAAAGAGAAAAAAATAAATAGGATAATGCGCGACCATATAATTTATTAGAATGTACTTATTCAGTTTGGGACCCTAATGTTTGACATCATTGCATACCCAAACATATAAAAACCTTATAATATATTTGAGATCCTAAGTTTCGGCATGTTTTGTCTAATCCAACTTCATCATTAATAAATAATGATGAAAATACTTTTATCAACTTTATTCTTAAAACCTAATATTCAAAGTGACCTTACGATTATAATATTATATTTTGTCTGCCTTGACAATTGTTTCATCTTACAAAATGAATATCATCGGTTCATTCGGTTATGCTTTTTGTCTTTTGTGTTGTTCGCCCAATCGATGTGTTTTCTAAATCTAATACGGTATCATAATATCATATCCTACTCTCTTGATTCACTAATAAACATTACTAAAAATCATGTTTACCATTCTCACACTAAATACATCAAGAATCATTTCATTCTCACACTAAATACTAAATTTAATCGATTGATCAATATACAGATATCTATTATTGTATGTGAACTTTAGTCTTTTGAGTAAATTGACTTGATCTTATACCAAGTAGGTACAAGAACATGTTCAGCAAAGTTTCAAGTTGGTTTATTTCAAATTCAAGTTTAAAAAAACATTTACCTGTTATGTCGTCTCAAGATGAATGGTACAAATGATCAGTGTGTTAGAGGAGGACAAAGAGGCCATGTTGCATGTCACTTTCCCATTATTTTAAACTAAATGCAATTCAGATGTTGTTTAAAAATATGTTCACATCATTATGATGACAGAGTTGGAAGAGACAAACGTGCACAAACTTGGAATTCAGTCTTATTGATGAAAAAGTTGTTCTTATTGTAATCGATTGATCAAAAAGTTTCAAAAGTCCATATTTGCAATGATGTAAAAAACATAGAGGTCTCAAAATGAATACGTGCAAAAATGTGGGACCTTTTCTCTAATCAATTATAATGTCGTGCATTATCCAATTATAATATTTATAATATAACACAATGACAGCATTTGGACAAATCATCAACAGCTTTTTAAAACTACTTTAAATGAATTTTGTATGCAAAAAAATAGTCAATTTTAGAGTCAAATTCATTCCAAACACTTGTGCATATATATTTCTACTAAAAAAAGTAATTATTTATCGTTAGTAGAGGAATATCCAACTATCTTTTTCCTCGAAAAACAATCGTCCGTGAGAAAGGCCCGTACACGGCCCAATATAAAAATCCACAAGTAGCAATTAACCCACCCAGGTAGCATGGCCGAAGCAAGTCATTTGCTTTGTCTTTGCCTTGACGATTGTTAAAAAAATTAGTTTTATATCCGCTTTATATCTAGACTGTTATAATATTAATTAACATAATTATTTAATATTTAAAATATAATTATTTAAGATTTAAAATATAATTAATATTTACTAAAAATATTAATTATTATTTTCAATATAATGATAATTTTTATTGTATTTGAATGATTGATAATTTTTATGTTCGTTAATAAAATATTAGAAATGATAATTGATTAAATACATATTATTTTATAAATAATACTATGGATTAAGATTTTTTTATAAAAAATTTTTCAAGGAGATTTATACTAAGGAGATTTATTGTTTCAATTTGACGTGGTTGGGCTAGATCAACAAAATTAAACATTTTTTTGAGAGATTTATAGTTGGTAGGAACATATTACTTAAATAAAAAAAATCTCGATCATTTATTATCTATAAAGTTTTTATCTAGCTTTTGTAATAAAATCTTTTAACTTTAGTATATCTCTATCCAATTTGAAAAAAATTGTTTATTAAACTTTGTCGTATGATTTTTTGTTTGTTCTTTGACTAATTACGTAGTTATATATGAGTTGAGCATCAAAAATCATCACCAGAGAGATAATCTCTCATCATTTTGAAATTCTTTGATCATTGTTATTGATTTAGATCTTATATATTTCCAAAAATTCGAAACGATTGGTTGAATGAATCCAAACTTAGAATCTGACACATCAACGATTCAAAATCAACGATATTAATCTAAATGTACATCGTATTGTTTCAAATGTGTATGCTTTAATGTGCAAACATCTATCTAAAAGTTCCTCTGAGACAACTTCTACGATAAACTAAAAGAAATTTGGTTAAAGTATATGAATGCACAAGTTGCTTATAAATATTTGACTTAATAACAAAGTTGTGAATTCATGATGGTATCCTTATCAATTTCCCTTAAGATCTACTCAATGTTTACTTGTAGAATTGGACGTGATATTTGCTGAAATATCCTCAAATTTTTATACCAATCATCGATATGCTAAGTTAACTAATGCAAATGTGACTACAAATGTAAATTTGAAATAACACCTCCCTTTTTATCCTTATTCTGTTTTGTGTGTGCTCATATGTTCCAAAAATTGTCTATTTTTTTTTATGAATAATCCAAAATAGCTAGTCTCAATAAATTTATGAAAAATGTAAGTTCAGACCTACAAACCATATAAATTTATGAGAATATAAATAGACTAAATACCTCTCATAAAATCCTCCAATATTGTGTATCATCAATGATGTGTATATATTACACAAAACGATGTTAGAAACAAACAAATGGTAATATTTCTCATTCTCTTGTTGGTTGTTCAATTTTATGAAATTGTGATCAGTTGAGGCCATTTTTAATTATGTATTTTATCGTAGAGATTTTGTTAGTACGAAACAAACAATGTACTAGATATAAACTGGTGTTTGTTGGATTCATCTAAAAATGAATATGACATTTTGAAACTAACATTGAAAAAACTTATGTTGTGTAACTTTGTTGACTATTAATACAGATTTTGTAATTGATAGAGTTTTTGAGCGTTATATCTTCTGCACTATTTAATTCTTATTTTACTGTGTCAGTTTGCATAATGTAGACTGATCAACAAGTTTTGAAGAGCTTGCAAAATATAAAAAAAGAAATGAATTGTTTTGAAAAACAATTTAAATGGATCTTTTCTAAAACCAAACTTTTTTAGAAAAATTAATTATTTAAATCTTTTTTAAAAAATACATCATTTTTTAAAAATCGATTTAAAAAATAAATATGAAACAATATGTTGACAAAAAAAATTGCATATGATAAATTGCTAACATATTTCAATGCGGCGCGTCTGCTTCACACGTTAGACGCGTTAACTCGTACGATTGGTGGCTTAACTTCCGATGGACCCTTTTCTCCTTCAACCCAATTGACAATATGAATTCTTTAATGTTTATTTTAAATAATAGAACCAAAATTTTATATAAATATTTAAAATAAAAAACTATTAATAATATTTTTTTTAAAAAAATTTGTGATATTTTTAAAAATGTTTTCATAATTTTATTTCTCACTTTTCTCGAATTTTATGATAAAAAAAAATCTAACTATATGTACACTAATATTATATGAATATGTTAATCGTCTGGTTAAATACCATTTTATGAATCACAGATCCGGTTTGCATAGTATTAGTACGGTATGTTCTACCAACAGCTTAGCAAAAGTCTCTTTATAATATATGCTATTATTTCAATCATTAGCAATAGTATTTTACTCTATAATTAAGATTCTTCTTACTAGATTTATTCATTTGGAACATGACTCTAATACACCTCTTTTTGATTTTTTTTATTATAGAAAAGCTGGCGTAATTTTTCTTTGTAAAACTTTTTTAACTACATTAATTTCTGAAGTGAATTTGAATAAAAAATATTTTGGATTTTTACTCAATAGATAAAGTAATTTATTTGCCATTATGTATAAAACAAAAAAATAGCAACTACGACTGAAGTCTCATGCAACCATACAATTGTGTACACATTCTAGAAAATCAATTTCGATGTAGAAATATTTTGATATTTCGTGAGTTTTAAAATATTAAATTTTCTATTGCCACATATATTTATATATTTGGATAATATATGATACCAATTCAAAACCAGACAGTATCATCAATTAAAACATCTACAAATTGGAAAATATTTAAAGCATTACTATTCAGTCTGAATGAATCTTTTAATAGGTTGACCATAATACATAAATTATTTTTCTATTAAAATTTGATATATGAATTATATTATATCAACCTTATATTATAATTTGGTTATTCTTCTAAATTTAAAAACAACAAAATACATACAAATTAAAATTAAAATAATACCATAAAATAACGTAATACCTAAATACCCTAAAATATTCAAAAAAGCAACAAAATACATAAAAATTAAAATTAGAGTAATACATCTTTATACTAAAATATTTTTTCACATTGCTGTTACGTATTTTACAAATGAGTAGCTCATAATAATATTCATACTTTTAATTTCTTTTATAAAATTTTTAGAAAAATAATTAAAAAATTTAATCGAATAAATATAAATTTTAAACGGAAATTATAGTATCTGAAAGAATGTTTTAATTTATTCATAGTTTATTAAACGAATTTATATCTATACAATATTTATACTATTACAAAAAAAACAATCATAGTACTTTGAAAAAATAATTTAAATGCAATTGCTGTTAAATGTAATTTTCTAAAATTTCTCTTTGCAAATTTATCTTTTAATGAAAGAAAATTTAAACCCATTTTCCCCTCCAACAAGGAAAATTAAAACGAAAAAAACTGTCTTTGAATCCAAGTCTCTCTCTCTCTTCCCCATTTCATCATCTCTGCTAATTCCTACTTTCTTTTTCTACTTTTTCAGTGAGTTTCCTTCATCCTTCCTTTGATGGCTTATTGCTAAATCCAATCTTCTCCAGCTTTAACTCATTATCATTTCCTTTTCTATTCTTCAGCTTCTCTCTCTCATTATTTCTTTCTTTGTATTACTTTGCTAATCTTGTTCTCTTCTTGACCGTAACCATCTTATTTCCGTAGAGTAGAAAGTTTTCGTCTTTCTCCATTTCTACCTCCAGATTTTTCATCTGAAAAGATAGTTGGTTTTAATGACCCGAGTTTGAGGGAATCTTTAATGAAAATGAAATCGAACATTTGTTCTTTAGCTCTACAGCTGTCTCTTGTTCTTGGGCTCTTCTTCGTTTCTTGTGATGGGTTTGCCTCTAATGAAGGTATTGTTAATCGTATTCTCGACTGTTGAAGTTGCTTTGCTTAAACCCAAATCTCAGATTCTTTTGATTTAATATGTTCTCAATCAACATGGAATAAATTATACATTTATAGAGAAAATCAGTCCAATCTGTGAAGTTAAGACTTCAATTCAAGGCCTGATCATACACAGATCATCTGATAGATTTGTGGATCCTCTACTCTGTTTTTTGTTTCTCCTTCTCAGTTGAAGCTCTTAGAAAATTCAAGGAAGCTATGTATGAGGACCCTTCGCTAGTTATGTCTAATTGGAATGACCCCAATTCAGATCCTTGTGCTTGGGCCGGCATTAGTTGCTCTCCATCTAAAGATCATGTTATCAAGATGTAACAATCTTTGATCTTTATCTTCCATTCACAAGTTCTTGTATAATATCTGCAAATTCATTTGTTTATGTGTTGTTTAGGATGAGATTATTGGCCTCATATCCTGTTTCTGCTTTTCGTGTAGAAATATATCGGCTTCATCAATAAAAGGGTTTCTTGTGCCGGAATTGGGTCAAATAACCTACCTGCAGGAACTGTGTAGTTTCATATCTCTCAACTTACTCACAAATATGTAGTTTGAGGTATTGAGATTACGAGTTAATATCATTGAGTGGTTCTGTAGAATCCTACATGGGAACATTCTGCTCGGGACAATACCGAAGGAGATAGGAAAGCTAAAGAATCTCAAGATTTTGGACTTGGGAAACAATAATCTGATGGGACCGATCCCAGCAGAGATCGGGAATTTGTCCAGCATTATGATAATGTAATTAAAAATTTCAACATTTTTTGAAATCTAAGTGGCGCTTTCATACCTTTTTAACAGATGAGTTGCTGAGACAACAGTTCTGTTTTACATTCTACAGAAACCTTCAGTCTAATGGTTTGACTGGAAAACTGCCTCCAGAGCTTGGTAACTTGAAGTACCTTACAGAACTTCATATTGACAGGAATAGGCTTCAGGGAAGTCTTCTTGTTGCTGGAGCAGCGAGCTATCCGTCAAAAGTGTAAGTTTAGCTAATAGCTCAAGAAACAGAAGATGAAACAGTTCTCTGACTCCTGTCTACGATGGCAATGTTAATGAGATTTTGTTTATACAATTCTTCAGGTATTCTTCAAATTCAAGTGCAAACAATGCCGGTTTCTGCAAGTTGTCTCCATTAAAAGTAGCTGACTTTTCATATAACTTCTTCGTGGGAAACATTCCGAAGTGTTTGGAGTACCTTCCAAGGTATTTTTTTATCATCTACACTGCCTTTTCCAGCTCTCGACATTTCAAATTTCGCTTGAGAATTTCTCCTTTTTATGGACATTAGAACGAGTTTTCAAGGGAACTGCTTGCAAAACAAGGATCTTAAGCATAGACCTTCTTCCCAATGCGGTATGTCAGATATTCATTTTTCATTTCGTCGACACACATGTTTGATAAGTTTTGGTTTAGTAATGTAATCCCTGTTGCAGGCTATGCACAGCAAGTCAAAACTCCTGAAATCCCGAGCGCTCCCCCTAAGAACATGTCCACTGAAATTGTGGCTAAGCATCATAGAGTATTGAGACCTAAGTGGCTTCTTGTTCTTGAGATTGTCACAGGATCAATGGTTGCCTTGCTCTTCCTGGTTGCACTTTTCTCAGCAGTTCACCGTTGGAACCACAGACCATCTCTCATTATTCCTTGGAAGAAATCTTCAAGTGAAAAGGAAAAATTCACAGTCTATGTTGGTTAGAATCTTTCCAACCTTAACTTCGAATACAGAATTCAAGGAGCAAACAACTCAAAAGAAGTAAATCTTTTTTCTTTTAATTCCAGATTCGGAAATGCTGAAGGATGTTTCTAGATTCACAAGACAAGAGCTCGAAGTGGCCTGTGAAGACTTTAGCAACATCATTGGTTTATCTGCAGATAGTCAGATCTATAAAGGAACGATGAAAGGTGGTCCTGAGATTGCAGTGATCTCTCTTGGCGTCAAAGAAGAAGATTGGACCGGATACCTCGAGCTCTATTTCCAGAGAGAGGTAGCTTCTCTTCATGTTACATAGCATATTATGTAAAAAGCTGCTTTGTTTCTGAGATTTCTACACCATTTTTGCACTCTTCAGGTTGCAGATTTGGCTAGACTTAACCACGAAAACGCGGGAAAATTGCTGGGATACTGCAAAGAGACCTCACCATTTTCGAGAATGCTTGTTTTTGAGTATGCATCAAACGGAACACTATATGAGCACCTCCACTGTAGAAATCTAACACCCTCAGAGCTTTGTTGCATTACACTCTACTGTTTTGGCTAGATAACAATACTCTATGATAAATGTTTTGATGCAGACGGGGAAGCGGCTTTAGTATCATGGGCAAGACGGATGAAGATTGTTATAGGCATTGCACGCGGTCTCAAGTACCTTCATATGGAACTTGATCCTCCATTTACAATCTCTGAGCTGAGCTCAAACGCAATCTATCTAACTGAAGATTTTACTCCCAAGGTAAAGTACCAGATTGTTATCTGAACAGTTAATTAGCTCAGCTAAGCTTATGTGCACATTCTTTTTTTCTCTCTGATGCAGCTGGTTGATTTTGAATGCTGGAAGACGATTCTTGTGAGATCAGAAAAGAATGTGAGAAATATCAGTAGTCAGGGTGCGATATGCGTGCTTCCAAACGCAATGGGGAGCCGATATCTTGATGTGTCGGGTAACATTTATGCATTTGGCGTTCTTTTGCTGGAAATTATCAGTGGAAGACCACCGTTTTGTAAAGACAGAGGTCTCTTAATTGAATGGGTAAGAATTTAAAGAAAAAACTAATCTCTAATTCCTTGTCTGTTTTCGTCACTGGAAAATTGATACAGCCTCATCTTTTTCACCTTTCCATCCATTTTAAAGAGAGCTTCAAACTTTGTTACTATTAACCAAATGGGTTCGTAATTTAGCGGTTTCTGGATGTGAAAGTCTCGACTTTTTTCAGCTGTTTAGTTTTATCGAACCTTGAATGTGGTTTTTCGTTGCAGAGGTTTGACCTTTTTACATGTTTGTTGCGCACTGTGCAGTCAAAGGAGTTTCTTGAAGCGCCAGAGTCAATGGCCAGTTTGGTGGACCCAGAGCTAAAACATTTTAACCAAGAAGAGCTTGAGACAGTATGCTTAGTGGCGAGAAAATGCTTACACCGGGAGGTCCGGGACCCGCACAACAACAACAGCAACGATAACGACAAGCCTTCAATGCAAGAGCTCTGCGAGATGTTGGAGAGTAGAATCAGTTTGTCGATTTCCGCAGAGCTTAGATCGTCTTCTTTGGGTTGGGCTGAGCTTGCGCTGGACTCGTGATGAAAACGTAGGAGCAAAGAGGAGAGAAAGAGTGTTGAATGATAAACAGGAGAAACCAGAAAAACAAAACCCCAATTCTGTACATCAATCGACTCGCTTACGACATTTGACAAAAACAATCTATCTGATCTTGCCAACTGTGTTTAAGTTCTTACTTCTTGATTTTGTTCTTGATTAATTTAGGTTTGTAGGCGTTTTTTGGGTATTTAAAGTGTCTATAAAGAGAGGAACATATAGTTTATGAAATATAATCGGTATAATTCGGAAATTCTACTGAGAGGTTAAAGAATGTGTAAATTTAATATATGGTGTTATCTAATGCTGTATAACATTGAATCTATAATTTCGAAAACGATTTATTTTTGAAATAATTCCGATTATCTAAATTAATTGTTAAGGTATTTTTGTTCCTTTATGGATAGAGGCAATCAATTTGAAATCAATATCAAATAAAGATTTTGCAGAGACCAAGAAGAAACGTGGTTGAAATTTTCATAACACCTTTTTAGTATACAACGATGTCATATGGGTCAACTAGGCCTGGACTTTCGGTTTTTTCACTTTATCCGGGTCGGTTTATCCGGTTTTCGGGTTTTTCGGTTTGAAAAAAAAACGTCCGAAAGAAATTTTTTTAACAATCGGTTCGGTTCGGTTTTTTTATCGGTTTAATCGGTTCGGTTTTAAGTAAATAAAACCGTTCCGAATTAAACCGAAATTTAATTTATTTTCGGTTTAACAAATTTAAATTTAGATTTTTATCGGGTTATTTCGGTTTATTACGGTTTATTTCGGTTTTTCACGTTTTATTTCGGTTAACTACGGTTAATTTCGGTTTATCCGGTTAATTTCGGTTTATCCGGTTAATTTCGGTTTATCCGGTTAATTTCGGTTTATCTGGTTAATGCTCCAATTCCTGCAAAAAACCAAAACAACACAAACATAACCGAAACAACAAAAATAAACCGAAAACATATTGTCTACAATAACACAAACAGATAATCTGCATTAACAAGAAATGAAAACAACATTAGTAACCACATCATTCTTGTGGTGTCCGAGAATCTACAGCAAACAAAAAAACAAGATTAGTATATGCAACTAAAATTAACAAAAACAAATAAATATGATACTAAAACTTACCAAGTGATTCATAAAAGTCAACTTCTTCCAACATTTGAGCTAAGTTAGCAACTTGGATTGGTGAATGAGAAGAACACCGCAACCATTGCTGAGTACACACTAATACCTCAATCATATAAGGAGTTAAAGAACTCCTATACGGATCAAGGATTCTCCCACTTGTGCTAAAAGCGGATTCCGAAGCAACCGAAGATACTTGGATTGCGAGAACGTCTTTAGCAATTTCAGATAATATTGGAAACTTAGCATTGTTTCGCTTCCACCAAGAAAGAACATCGTACTGTAAACCCAAATGATTCTCAACTCTTACTTCTGTTTTTTCTGACAAATAGACTTCTAACTCACTACAACCATCTTCACTTCTTCTGTCATTAACCATCTGACTGTAAAGTGAATCCATCCGCTCATAACCATCCTCATCATCGGATAAATCAAAGACAAATCTAGATTGTTCAGAATCACCATGATCACTCTTGTTTTCAGTTGTGTCATTCTGATCAATTTTAGTAAGTCTGAAACTATATTCTTCATACAAACGTTTCATAACACTTGTAACTGATGCATAAAGTTGTCTACTTTCTATGGTATCTTTCCCATAAAGCTTTTCAAAGCAGAGAGAAGCAAATTGCATCTTGTTCCGTGGATCAAAAACACTTGCTACAATCACAAGCTCATTCATATTCATCAATCCATCCCAATACTTTTCAAATTTATCTCGCATAACATGAGCTTGTTTTCTGATTTCCTCATCACTATTGTTACATTTCGTTATTAGATTCCTTTCTATGGTAACAATCTCATTGTAACAAATCGTGGAAGTGACTGATTTTGAAGCTGAAAATGCGAGAGTGCAATTGAAAAATATTTTTAGGAACTTTACCAACCTTTGCGCCTCATCCCAATCTTTCGAAGTTGGTGGTCCAACTCGTTTTTTTTTATCTTTCTCATCCTCTTCCATAAAGTAATCGTAATACAATTTATCCTCAGCCGACATTTTTTCAAAAGCCATCCTTAGCTTAAGGGCAGAAGTCAACATTAGATATGTTGAATTCCATCTTGTAATGCAATCTAAAGCCAAGGTACCTCTAGAGATCTTCCCTGTCTCACACCTCAATTCAAAAGATTTTAACCTCGTGAAAGATGATCTTACATACTTGATTGCGTTCCTAATACTAACAATACTAGTATTAGTCTTTGCTAAACCATCTCTCACAACCAAGTTCAAAATGTGTGCACAACAACGCATATGTACAAAAGTTCCTTCTAGAACTAAAGCGTCCATTCCCTTCATTTTCATAGCATCCCTGAACAATCTTATAGCTCTATCATTTCCCTTTGCATTATCCACCGTAATAGTGAAAACTTTCTCAATTCCCCATTCATCTAAACAGCTAAGTAAATGTTCAGCAATGGTGTCACCTTTATGATCAGTTATAACCTTAAAGCTAATGATCCTTTTTTGTAACTCCTAATTTTCATCAATCCAATGAGCAGTCACCACCATATAATTGTAAGAGGTTGTCGGAGATACCCAAATATCAGTAGTGAGAGACACTCTTTGCCTATTAACACTAAACAAAGTCTTAAGAGTAGTTTTTTCTTCCATATAAATTGTAGCAATGTCCTTAGTACAAGTTCTTCTTGAAAAAGTCTTGTACATTGGTAATACATTGCTACAAAATCGTTTCCACCCCTCAGACTCAACAAATGAGAATGGTAGTTCATTAATAATGACCATGTCATTTACTGATCTCCTAAAAATTAAAGGATCACATTTCACAACTTTCATATTACCACTGCTATCTCCACTCATCATCTTCTGTTTATCACTTTCTATGAAAGTCTTATATAACTTACATCTTCCTATGTGACCTCTCATTGGACTAGTTCCTACAGTTTTAGAATTGCAACTAATCTCTACCCCACAATAACGACAATTGCATTCGTCATGGTTGTCTTCCGTTTGAATAAAATGTTGCCATACCTCTGCCCTTTTTTGAAATTTTTTCTTCGGATTCGGTGGGAGATCGGAAGCACTTGATCGCTGCGTTTCAGTCCGTTTGTTTCCAGTGGCAATGGGTTCAGGAATTTCATCTCTATCAAACTCCATATTAAGTTAATATAACGTGATAACAAACACATCATCAATAAAAAAGGGCAAAGCAAAGATTCATATTAAAGTGCAAACTAATTATATATTTTCAGCATTTGCAAAACATGACGTAAAACATTTACCAAAGCCTCTGTCCTTTTTAAAGGTTTAAAGGTTTGTTAATCTGTTAATCTTAACAATGAAGACTAATAGAATTAGAGTTAAAAAATATCAGCGATATCGTTTATGAAAGCATCTATATGTGTCGGACACCTCTTTATGAAAGCATCTATATTTCTGAAAGTAATGTTTTATGAAAGCATCTATATTAAACACTCTTGTTTGAAACAAAGAATCTCGAAGAAGCTTTCAGAACATCACTAATTTATTATAATCAACATACCAAAAAACTTTTCAAATACAACTGTCCAAAATATTTGAATCGATACCATCCAGCTATGTATAACATATTTGAATCGATACCATCCAGCTATGTATACCATCCAGCTATGTATAAACTAATATTTGAATCGATACCATCCAACTGTCCAAATATTTGAAACGAATGGGTATCAGGATTTCCATCACCAACACCGATCCAGCTATGTATAACATATGTTATTATTAGTTTACTATGCTCAATGCTCGGCGAATGAAAAAGAAGAAGAGCGAATCTAACACCGATCATGCTCAATAAGTCAATAACATATAACATATGGAAAAGCGAATCTAACACCGATCATGCTCAATAAGTCAATAACATATAACATATGGAAAAGCGAATCTAAAACAACAACAACAACAATTTAGAATACACCTAGGCGAATCTAAAAAAGGAGGAGGAGGAGAACTCACCAAAGAGAAAGTCGTAGCCGATAAGGAGAAGGATGAGAAAGAGGAGGAGGAGGAGAAGAAGAAGAAGAAGAAGAAGAAGAAGAAGAAGAAGAAGAAGTTTCTGTCAAAAAAATTGTAGAAGAAGAACTGAAGAAGAATCGTAGATCCGATCTACTAGATCCGCCGCTGGAGAGAAGGAGGAAGTTTGCGATTTTTCTCTGAAAAATTAGGGTTTGCCAAACCCGATTTTTCTCTTATATAAGTCAGCCGATTTTCGGTTTAGGAAAACCGATCGGTTTGGTATTCCCGAACCGAACCGAAATATAAACCGAATAAAATTAATTATTTAGCCGATCGGTTTAGTGGTTAAAATTAAACGAAAACCGAAACCGAAAATTTTGGTTCGGTCGGTTCGGTTTTTTCGGTTTTCACCGAAAACCCACCCCTAGGGTCAACTTAATTACTTAATTAAAAAACAGTAAATAGTATTAAATGGGCCGGACAATTCAGTTTGGTACGACTTCTTATGATTGAGTGCCAGCAACCGATTGGACCCGTTTTAACCTTAAACCGGAGGATATGGATAAGCAAAGTTTTCTTTTGGCTGTGGATAAGGAAAGTTTCATTGATTTTTTTTTTATAATATTTTATTGCACGCAAGAAACAAAATATATGTAACTTAAAAGTGCCGACAAAAAATGTAGCTTAGAAGGAACTTCAATGTCTTTTTTAAATGGTAAAACTACAAATAAATATTCAATGGTAATGACACAGAAAAACTAGTAAAATTACTTACCATCATCACTTATATATTTGTAACCATATAGTATGATAATAAGTGCATCTCATGCCATTAAAATAATCTTTGCAAATATAATTATTAGTTTATATTTACTAAATGTTTATCATTTCCATTGTAATCTCAAATTTTTAAAGTGACAAAAAATCTCAGATTTTAAGAGTATTATAGTCTTTTATTTAATATAACGTTAGTTTTTAAATTTTAAAATCATAGGTCACTTTTCGAATTATAAGAAAATTATTTAATGATTGAACCAAATCTTCTTTTAGACGTTAGTAGAAAACTATAAAAAAATTGGTGATTAAAATATTAAATGAGATAATTCATGTTCTTATGTTCTTCAAATATTAAATTAAAAGTATTATAGGTTTTTATTTAATATTTAAACTAGTTGATTCCTTTATAATATATGAGTATAAATACTATTTTAAATTTATTATAAAATTTAATCGTTTTCGTTATTTAGATAAAAAAGAATGATTAAATATTTATAAATTTAGTTATATTTTAGTATAAATAATATTTTTCAAAAAATAAAAAAATATTGTTGACTAATGTAAAAGAAAAATATAAAATATTCTTCATTTTTATATTAAAGAAATTGACATAAATTTAACTGAAGAAAAATATGAAAAGAAAAATTATTAATTGTATTTTTAATTAATATTAAAATTCTAAAATTATAGATCATTGTTCAAATTATGAGAAATTTATTTGATTATTGAAACATTAGTGGAAATTCAAACTAGTTAAAAGAAATGGTGATTTAAATATTAAAATGAGTAACCTTTAAATATTAAAATTAATATTTCACGCCTAGCCAGGGGAGTCGTAACAATGACATAAACTACACAGTAATTAATCAATCCATCATTTTAGCGAACCTCAAACTCAAAGTAAAAGGTGATTAACTTTAGAGTTTAGACGGTTACACATAATGAAAACAAATATTTTCATTTATGGCGGTGATAACATAAAATACTGTATTTTTTGTCGGACCCGGTAATTTGAATATTTATACATCAGCCCACATAGTTTGTCATTTACCAGTCGAAACCTTTTTCCCTCTTCATCGTATTTAAAATGCTTAGCCATTCAAAGTCTCACATTTCCCACAAACCTAAAGTAATCAGACGAGAGAACAAGATTCCTACAGACGAATACGAAACTCCTTTTTTCTGGTGATCTCTCCATGGCGACGAAGCTATTGGCGCTCACATGCATACGGAAAGAGAGATTCAACGAGCGTTATCCCTTGGTGCGGAAACACCTAACCAGGTCTCGCGGCGGCGGATCACCGTCGGATACGGATGCATGTGAGACCGATGAGGCGATTTCCAGAGCTGTGTTCCGAGTTTTGGGGATGACTTGCTCCGCTTGCGCTGGATCTGTTGAGAAAGAGATCAAGCGTCTCCCGGGAATTCACGAAGCTGTCATCGACGCGCTAAACAACCGTGCTCAAATCCTGTTTTACCCTAGCTCTGTCAGTGTAAGTTTTGTTCGAAATTGAATATACTAACGCCTTTTATTGAGCTATTACAGTACCATGTGAATCGATCGAGCTATTTCTAAGTAGACTTGTTTGGGATTTTGGGTTTTTGTATATAGTTTGATTTTTTATGAGATTTATTTTATAATTGTGGTGGTGGATATTAGGAATATCGGGTTCTTAATTATTTCTCCTCTTTTCATCTCGATTATTTTGTTTTTATATGGAGATAATCCGTGAACCTATTGAAGATGCTGGGTTTGAAACATTACTGTTTTTTCGTAGAATTTACGCTTTCATGTTATCATTTGGATTATTGGATTTATAGGTGGAGACAATTCGTGAGACTATTGAAGATGCTGGATTTGAAGCATCACTGATAGAAAATGAGGCGAATGAGAGGTCCAGACAAGTATGCAGGATAAGAATAAACGGTATGACTTGTACCTCATGTTCGTCAACCATTGAAAGAGTTCTGCAATCAGTTAATGGTGTTCACAGAGCACATGTTGCCTTAGCAATCGAAGAAGCTGAAATTCATTATGATCCCAGACTCCTGAGCTATGATAAACTACTGGAAGAGATAGAAAATGCTGGATTTGAAGCCGTACTTATAAGTACAGGAGAGGATGTGAGTAAGATCGATTTGAAGATTGATGGTGAGTTTACTGATGAATCCATGTATATAATTGAAAGATCACTTGAAGCGCTTCCTGGGGTTCAAAATGTTGAGATTAACCAGGGAAGCGATAAGATATCTGTATTGTACAAACCAGATATGACGGGGCCAAGGAATTTTATTCGAGTGATAGAGTCCACGGTCTTTGGTCATAGTGGTCACATCAAGGCAACAATATTTTCAGAGGGAGGGGTAGGTAGAGAATCTCAAAAGCAAGGAGAGATTAAACAGTACTATAAGTCATTTCTCTGGAGTTTGGTTTTTACGATACCGGTGTTTTTGACAGCCATGGTCTTTATGTATATCCCTGGAATTAAACATTTGCTAATGTTTAAGGTCATAAATATGCTCACTGTTGGAGAAATTATAAGGTGGGTTTTGGCTACCCCGGTCCAGTTTGTCATAGGTTGGAGATTTTATGTTGGCTCTTACAAGGCTTTACGCCGGAGATCGGCTAACATGGATGTTTTGATCGCTCTGGGAACAAATGCTGCCTATTTCTATTCACTATACACAGTGTTGAGAGCTGCAACCTCCCCTGATTTCAAGGGTGTAGATTTCTTTGAGACTAGTGCCATGCTCATTTCATTTATAATTCTAGGAAAGTATTTGGAGGTTATGGCTAAAGGAAAAACATCTCAAGCGATCGCAAAGCTTATGAACCTGACACCTGACACTGCAATATTGTTGAGTTTGGACAACGAAGGGAATGTGACTGGTGAAGAAGAGATTGATGGTCGACTGATACAGAAGAATGATATGATTAAAATCGTTCCTGGTGCTAAAGTAGCTTCAGATGGTTATGTCATATGGGGACAAAGTCATGTGAATGAAAGTATGATAACTGGAGAGGCAAGGCCTGTGGCAAAGAGAAAGGGTGATACAGTAATAGGAGGCACTTTAAACGAGAATGGAGTTCTGCATATTAAGGTTACAAGGGTTGGTTCAGAGAGTGCTCTTGCACAGATTGTTCGACTTGTTGAGTCCGCACAGCTGGCCAAAGCTCCAGTTCAAAAGCTGGCTGATCGGATTTCCAAATTCTTTGTCCCTCTGGTGAGTAATCTGACATTTTGATAAAACCAAAAATTTAGTATTTTAGAGGCATAACTACTTAATATACACTGAACTATAATGTTATAGGTAATTTTCCTCTCGTTCTCAACGTGGCTTTCCTGGTTCTTAGCTGGGAAGCTGCACTGGTACCCTGAATCCTGGATTCCTTCTTCAATGGATAGCTTTGAGTTAGCTCTTCAGTTCGGAATCTCTGTGATGGTCATAGCTTGTCCGTGTGCTCTTGGGCTGGCTACTCCAACTGCTGTTATGGTTGGCACTGGGGTTGGTGCATCCCAAGGTGTTCTGATAAAGGGTGGTCATGCACTAGAAAGAGCACACAAGGTTAGTGCATGATTACTTGCTGAGCTTATAGACTCTCTTGCTTTGTAACTTGGAGTCCTAACAGTTTTATAATGACTGGTTGACGGTATAGGTAAATTGCATTGTTTTTGACAAGACAGGAACTCTCACGATGGGTAAGCCCATGGTTGTGAAAACCAAACTCCTGAAAAACATGTTACTTGGAGAGTTCTATGAACTTGTTGCTGCAGCTGAGGTAATCTATTGACCGATCAAACACAAACAAATTTTACGGTTAAATTTCTGAAACTCACGGCATAGATCAGAAATGACATCACTATGATGAATCAACCTTTTTATCAGGTAAACAGTGAGCATCCGTTAGCAAAGGCCATTGTTGAGTACGCTAAGAAATTCAGAGATGACGAAGAGAACCCTGCATGGCCTGAAGCCCATGATTTTGTGTCAATCACGGGAAACGGAGTGAAAGCGACTGTTAAAGGAAGAGAGATTATGGTGGGAAACAAGAACCTTATGACTGATCACGGAGTTATTATTCCAGTCGATGCTGAAGAGTTGCTAGCTGAAGCTGAAGAGATGGCCCAGACCGGGATTCTAGTCTCTATAAATGGTGAATTGAGTGGAGTTCTGGCTGTTTCGGATCCTCTAAAACTGAGTGCTCGAGAAGCCATCTCCATTCTAAAATCCATGAATATCATAAGTATCATGGTAACTGGGGACAATTGGGGAACTGCAAGATCTATTGCTAGAGAAGTAGGTATCGACTCTGTTATTGCAGAAGCTAAACCAGAGCAAAAAGCAGAGAAAGTCAAGGAACTACAGGTAACCTTATAGCTTCCAGACTAAGTTTAACAAAGACATCTTAAAAAAGATGAAATAGAAAGTGACAAATCCATGATTTCAGGCTGCGGGACATGTTGTGGCAATGGTGGGTGACGGAATCAATGACTCACCTGCTCTCGTGGCAGCGGATGTAGGAATGGCTATTGGTGCAGGAACCGACATTGCCATAGAAGCAGCTGATATAGTTCTGATGAAAAGCAACTTAGAAGATGTTATCACAGCCATTGACCTTTCAAGGAAAACTTTCTCAAGAATTCGTCTCAACTACGTGTGGGCTCTCGGGTATAATCTCATGGGCATACCGATTGCTGCAGGAGTCCTTTTCCCGTCGACACGATTCAGATTGCCTCCATGGATTGCAGGTGCTGCAATGGCGGCTTCTTCGGTCAGTGTAGTGTGTTGCTCACTCTTGTTGAAGAACTACAAGCGGCCTAAGAAGCTTGAGAATCTGGAGATCCGTGAGATTCAGGTGGAGAGGGTTTAGAAAACCGAACTAAACCAAGCAGAAATTTGATGAACCAGTATATAAAATTGGATATGTTTGTGTTCGATTTGTTTAATAAGAAATTCACGTGATTGCTCTCTTAACGTTTGGGTTGTTCTCAACGTAAAGAGACTGTACAGTGCCTCTGAGTGTTAGGTTTTTTTGGAAAACATGTTTTTCAAGAATGAACTTAGAGTTGATGTATTCATTATTAGTTAGAGAGCGTGCTTGAATCGGCTTTGGACATTAAATACGTATATGACTCAAAAGACTCGATCGGTTCCAGAGATGCTATTATGACTAGTTCCTTCGGGTTGGATAGTTACTTGCCTTACAAGTATTTCCGACACGTGTTGCTATCATATTGTGTCCAAATTGCTTTCATGAATTGTTCAAGACAAAATTTTCACTTTCGTCTTTTTTGGGAAAACACCTCGATTTATTTAATTATATAATATTCAATGAATATTAAAACGCACCTTATAAATAATTTTCCGTGCATTTATTAGTCTTCTGATCCTCATCAAATGATTTATAAGTTTGGTACACAAGACGTGCAAACCCCAATGATCATCTACTAGAATTATTATACGACGTGCGTGCATGTCATTACCAAAACTTATTTAATCACAAAAACAGAATCCATTAACAACCAAACAAGAAAAATGCCTGTGTCCGTCTCAAAGAGACGACCAAGAACCTCCAAAAACAACCAAACCGAAAAAACGGACAAATCGCTTAAAGATCATCCTTCTTGCTGTAATAACATTTTTTCGATCGTCTTGAGATCAATTCTCTATCGTGCCCCTCTCACGATTCTCTTGCTCTTCTTAGTTTATCTTTGGTCAACTTCCACCACCGTTATCTCCAATAACGTCGTTCATATCTGCATCTCTTCGCGGAAGCTCAACGACCGTTACTGTCTCACTGCTGGTTCTCAACCTGGTTTAGGTGTACAGGTAAACAATTTCACTAAATCGGTTAGTGAAGATGTGATAAGAAGAAGTAAAGAAGATAAAAGTGTTGTTGATGTTCTTGGTAAAGGTGGAGACAAGGGTTTCGCAAAGAATGAAACTTTCACTGGAGAAACCGCCAGAGAAAGAGTTTCCGTTCTTGATCAAGATTCTAAACCCATCCATGAGAAAAAACTTGATTCCGTTTCTAAACTCAAGAACGAGATCAATTTCGAGACGCACGTTGATGATTGGGATTCAGAAACCGGAGAAGGACGATATCGATACATCAATTCAAAGGATGAACACGAGGAGACTGCTCTAAAGGCCGTGGACAAGTATCTTCGAATACAAAGATCTTGGCTATCGATGAGAAACAACCGTGAAAACTCAGGATCTTGTGAAGGGAAGGGGGTATACGTTTACGATTTACCGTCTAAATTCAACAAAGATTTGTTGGGAGAATGCTCCGATATGGTTCCATGGGTCAACTTGTGCAGCTTCTTCAAGAACGATGCGTTTGGAGAATCGATTGAGAATCTCGGTAAAAGCTGGTTTAGAACGCATCAATATTCTCTTGAGCCGATCTTTCACTCTAGGGTTTTGAAGCATCCGTGTAGGGTTTATGACGAGGATCAAGCAAAGCTCTTCTATGTGCCTTTTTATGGCGGGATCGATGTATTGAGATGGCATTTCAAAAACGTCTCGGAAGATTTAAAGGATGTTTTGGGGATCGAGGTTGTTAAATGGCTCGGATCAAAGAAATCATGGAGGAGAAACTCTGGAAAAGATCACGTTTTCGTTCTCGGAAAGATCTCTTGGGACTTTAGGAGGAACCATAAGTTTTCTTGGGGATCAAGTCTACTTGAGATGCAAGAAATGAAAAACACTACAAAGCTTCTCATCGAACGTAATCCATGGGAGGTCAATGACGTCGCGATACCTCATCCGACGTTCTTCCATCCAAAAACCGACGACGATATCTCCAGCTGGCAAAACAAAATCATCCTAAAACCTCGTCGGACCCTAATCAGCTTCGCGGGCGGAGCAAGACCCGGTAATCCTGATAGCATCCGGTCAACATTGATTGACCAGTGCACTTCATCTCCAGACCAATGCCGGTTCTTGAACTGTAACGATGGAGGCTGCGATAAACCAGAATCGGTTATCGAGCTTTTCCAAGATTCTGAGTTCTGTCTTCAGCCACCTGGAGACAGTCCAACGAGGAAATCGGTTTTCGATTCCCTCATATCCGGTTGTATTCCGGTCCTTTTTGATCCGTACTCAGCGTATTATCAATACACGTGGCATTTACCGGAAGATCACCGGACATACTCGGTGTATATAAACAAAGAGGATTTGAAGGCAAAGAAAGTGAATGTGATTGAGAAATTGATGTCAAAGACTCTAAGAGAAAGAGAGGATATGAGAAGTTACATTGTTCATGAGCTTTTGCCTGGTTTGGTCTATGGAGATTCTAATGCTAAGTTTGAGAGGTTTCGAGATGCTTTTGATATTACTATGGACAGTTTACTCCACAAGATTTCAAAGTTTTTGTAAGCTTCATTATTAATTTCCACTGCCGTTCATTTATTTGAATATTACGTCTTGGTTTTGAACAATACTTGAAATATGTTTTAAAATGCCTCTTGCACTTGGGTGGTGCCTTGTGAGTAAATACTTTGGTAGGAGAAAATCTAATTTTTAAAGAATTTTCCTTTTTTGATAATTTTTGTTAGTTTCCATCTAATTTGATAATGAAAAAACCAATGATAAATCTAGCAATTCAATTCGTTTTGAATTTTTGATGAGACGATCAACGTATATCTACTTCTATAATTAATTTAAATATAAAATTAAAGATGCTAAAAGGTAGAAATCTTTTGTAGAATTAAATGTACTTTATGTTGTAAATGGTTTTTTTTTCCGAATATCTTTAGAAAAAATTTCAGCTGCTAAACCATTTTGTGTGAAAGAAAAAAACAAGCTGATAAAAAACCACAAAAGTAAACTTTTACTCACTTAATTAAATACTTTCTCAATGGTTTTGAAGTTATAATCAGTTATTTGAGTGAAGAATAAATATCAACGAGCGAAGATTAAGTCGAACTTCATATTTCGTAAAAATGGTACAACCATTATAACATTTAGTTCTTCCATTCTAAATTTATTTATAATAGGAAAATGTTAATTTATGAATTTGGGTTGAGTGAGAATGTGATTAAACCAATGTTAGTTGTAGTTTAAAATTTATTTTGATAGAAAATGTTATTAATTAACAGTATTGTGGCGATATGCACTATACAAAATATAAAATGCTTTTAAAAAGATTATATATAAATTGTATAGTTAGATGAAAACTTCTAAATTTCGGATATAATATACTTTATTGTATAAGTTTTTATATCCTATGGTATTACATTTAATGGAAATTCAGGGTTTAAAAAATGAAAGGAAACTGGAATTTATTTTGACACTGGCCGTCTAGAAAAAGCTTAGTAACATTAAACAATAACAACCGGTCAAGAAACTAAGAGTAATAACGGCTCATCATCAAACGTCAGTTGCATTAAACGCTGTGTTGAATCACACCCTTCAGCTTCCCTCATCTTTCGTCATTGACTCATCTCTCATTTCTCCCTCCCTTCCAATGGCGACAAAGGACCCAAAATCTATTTACGAGATAAGCGTCGAGGTGAAAATTGCATAAATTTACTCATCAATTTAACCCTCTTTAATAACTTGAATATGTGCTTTAAGGAAAAGCCTTTGATTTTAGGGCTTTTAAGAGGATGAAAAAAGCTTACATCATGAGCTCTGTTTGAATGCTTAGGTTTTGTTTTTACAGAAATGCTCTTAATTTGACTTTAAGATGCCTTGCTGAGTCTAATAGAAGATTCGTTGTTGGGTAGAAAAGCTTCTCTGGATTAAAGAAAAATGTGACAGAACATCTTCACTGGAGTAATTTTGTTACTTATGTTCGCGTAGGATTGCTTAGTGTTTGTCAGAAGAACCTGCAATATAAGGATATTCCGAAATCTTAGATCATGATCGATGATCGAACCTTGCTTTGTCTTTTTGTGTTGGTCTCAGAGATTGTTTTCAAAGATCTTTGACTGAATTCTTGTGTTAGCTTCTGAGCTTTAAGTATGACTCTTTAGCTGTTTCTGCTTGCAACAGGATGCAAAGGGAAACAGCTTAGTACTGAGTCAATTCAAAGACAAAGTCCTTTTGATTGTCAATGTTGCTTCCAAATGGTTAGTTTTTCTTCGATCTATAATTAATTTCGTTGATATACTTGCGAACTGCTTGTTTTTTTTTGCTCTTTTCTTTATACTCTGATAATCTCAGTGGGATGACAAACTCAAACTACACTGAATTGAATGAGCTTTACAACAAGTACAAAGACAAAGGTAAATTGATTGCAACAAAGTGTCTCAAGTGTCTTGTCTCTTCAAATGCGATTAGCTTCTCCACTCGATTTTTGTATGTTCCAGGTCTGGAGATTCTAGCATTCCCCTGTAACCAATTTGGTGAGGAGGAACCGGGAACTACTGACCAAATTACCGAGTTTGTTTGTTCTCGCTTCAAATCTGAATTCCCTATTTTCAACAAGGTAACTCGCTCGACAAAATCATTACACTTCTCAATGACTTTATGTTTCTAAAACAAATGAATCTTTCACATTATGTATTAGATTGAAGTGAATGGAGAGAAAGCTTCTCCTCTGTATAAGTTCTTGAAGAAAGGCAAATGGGGAATCTTCGGCGACGACATTCAGTGGAACTTTGCCAAGTTTCTTGTTGACAAGAATGGTCAAGCTGTAGAACGATATTATCCCACAACTTCCCCTCTTACAGTTGAGGTAAAGAAGCAAACTCTCTCTCACACAAACTTCCTGTCTCTCTCTCTGCGCTAACTTTCCTGTCTCAATTTCTGCAGCATGATATTAAGAAGCTCCTTAATATCTCCTGAAATGGTTTGGAGATTTGTAACTGAATTGCCTGTGTTGATAACGGTATTCTGATTATGAATTTTCTCATGTAATACAGCGATATCATTGACTTTGATTTTGAATTTGTTCTGATTATGATTCATAAATTCGAACCAGTTCCTCTCATAATTAAGTCGGTTCTCGAGATAGACACTAAAGTATCACAATACACAATACAGATCAATCACATCATGTGATAATAATGAGAGAGAGAGAGAGAGAGAGAGAGAGAGAGAGAGAATCAAGTTTACAAAACAGATACTAATGTAGAAATGTATTGGGTTTCTTTAAGAGATGAAGAACTGAATACAACCTTAACAGGTCCCATGATCTAACCAAAAACCCACTATACCAAACCAAAAGCCGGTTAACTAAGGTTTAGGGGTGTTCATTTCTGATAAACCAAAACTCAAAAGCTGAAACCTGAATTTAAGTTCTCTGATGAAGAAAACCAAGTGCTTGGTGACCACAAAGAGAGGGCTTTGTGGGATAAATAGTTATAAAAATATCCTTAAATAACTTGAAGAGAAGAGATTATGTTACATTAGCAAAGTTAAATCAGAAAATCTGTCTCAACCCTGAAATATCTGGTTTAACATTTCCAGAGAAATCTACAACAAAAATATGTACAGCACTCACACTCTGTATGCTATGCTGCTGCTGCTTCGAGAGATTAAGGTAGTGGCAGTAAATATTGTCTGTTTTGAGTCATCCGCGAGTCAAGTCAATATCAGTGAGAAGATTTCTGCTAGAGTCGAGTGATCTGCCTGAAACTGAGCCTGAGGCTGAACCTGAACCATGCCATTCACTTATTTCTTGAGCTGAGAAGTTCTGTGGTGTCTGCTGCGCCTCCGGTGCTTCTGCTTCTGGTGCATTAGTCAGTGTGGTCTTCATTTCACTATTGTTGTTCTCTTCCTTTGAATCATTTTCTTGTTTGATGGTCTTGCTATTGTTATTATTAGACTTTGCAACTCCCCCGTATACAAAACTACAAGCCACCACCTTAAAATAGCAAACAAGTTTTTCTGTTAAGAGACTCCTTACAAATAACTAAAACCAAACTAGAAATTTGAGATTTTTAATCTAACTTTCAGTTGGTAGCATAACTTTTATACCGAATAAACAGAACCAAAGCATTCATTTAAAGTGCATTATTTAATTACTAAGAATAGATTATAGTAATCACTTGGGTGAAATAACCAATTATAAATTATATCTACTGCTTTTGGGGGGTTAGTTTTATAATCCAAAACTGGATTTTTTTTCAAACCAAGATCGAAAAACGTAACGCAATAAGCACTGAAACACTTACCACATGATATGAAATCGCAAGAACTAAATCTTGAAGAGGAAAAAGAAGAGAAACACAACTATGATTTTAGATTCACTTTTTAACCATTAAGAAGAGGAATTGAAAAAAACCTGAACGAGGCTGGCTGCAATAAGCATTCCAATTCCACCCCCGATAACATGACCTTCAGGACCAGAAAGAGACACACTCAAACCGCCTGTTCGACTTTTGGGTCCACCTTCTTCATTTACCAAATAAGATCCACCTAAACTTAGAATCTCAAATCGCCCCTGTGAAGACAAAGAAACGGAATCTTTAGGTTTCCAGGTTTTGAGATTTTTTTCTGATTAACTGAATGAATGATTTCAAAACCTCGAATGTTAAAGAAGGCGCTGTTGATGCAGGTTGACATAAAGTGACTGAAGAAACAGTTCCAGTGCCTGACATTATACAAAGAGCCCGAGCTCTTTGCTGTGAAAATGACAGAACTTTCGAAACAATATCCTGCAAGGGGAAAAAGGAATTTGTTAAGCTACAATTTATAAAAATTCTCAAATTGCCAATAAACAAAAAATATTAGATTGAAATGAGTTTTCGAGAGTTTACTTCTCCTGCTCCAACACTGATGACATGAGGTGCAAAAGCAAGTCCAGCTGAAGTGTTCATCCACTCACCTAAAAAGTAATCAAAAGAGTTTAAAGATTGCTATTAATCAAAATTCATATTCACCAATTACAATCTAATGACCAATTATACTGAGCTCAACACAGATTATACAACACATGGATCAGTCAAATTACTCTTTCACAGCTCAATACCTAACAATCAATGTTGAGTAGCAGTAACAACAGAGCTAAATCAACAAAATCTAAACTTGAACATAGAAACAACTATTGCTTCTGGCATTCGAAATTTTAACCTAAGAATAAGATCCAAGCTCATGTTATCTACAATGTACATAAAAAGAGTGAGATCGCACAAAGATTAGCTTAATCAAGAATTTCTGTTGGCTATTCACATTTTACCAATTACTATTCTAAACATATATGAATCCATACACGAATCAGTCAATTACCAGTAACAACATAGCTAAAAACCAACAAAACCTGTCTTGACCATAGAATCATCTATAGCTTCTAGCATCCAAAGTCCAAACTTTCTAGTAATCATAAGATCTAAGCTCAGGTACTTCACTATGTACAAACTTGAGATCTCACCAAGATTAGCCAATCGTTGCTTTCTTCCAGTTCCAGGAGGTCGACCTCTGGCTCGTTTAGGTGCATTTGGATCAGACATTGAAGAAGAGTCCATAGACTTATTACTAGCAGAAGAAGGCATCGGAGATAGCCCTAAAGAGACTTGACCATCAGGAGCATACTTTCTCGGCCGTCCACGTTTCTTTTTAACCATCGGCAGCTCCATCGGTGGCGGAGGCGGCTGCATCGTCTCAGCAGAAGAAGCTGAAGCCATCCCCATGTGAATGCTGTGTCCGAAATCCGAGTGTCTGTGCTCGGCTATGGAGAAAGGAGGTCCTGGATTGTTAGCCTGAGGATGATGAATGTTAGGGTTTGACATTGGCCTTGTTCCCGGCGGAGGCGGCGCGTGTAACCCGCTCGCGAGCTGGGAAGGTGAGAGATGTGTGAAAGCTCCTCTTTGGAGATAATACTGAGAATGCGAGCCTGGAAATGTCATTGCTCCTCTCCCATCCATGCATCTAAACCCGTAAATTACAAGTCTTTCACAGAGATTTCAATTGGTCTTTCCCCTTTTTGGAGGAAAACGACACTTCTGAATAACAGATTCACCTACCACCCAGAAATCGTGAACCCTAAATCCCCAAGTTAGTAGAAAGGACGACAATGTTGGATTCACAGAGGGTTGTTTTTGTAAACCCTAAAAAAATTGAGCTCATTTGGAACTCGAAAAAGGTAAAATTATTGCAAAAGGACTAAGAAATTAAGCAACACGCAAAAGCAGCTTTCTCCTACTGTTACAGTCCAGGGAGAGAAAGGAAATCTTGAAAAGAAAAAAAGAGGCAAGATTTGATTTCGAAATATAGGGTTTCTGAGATGGAAAACGCAATGCACATCAGAGGAAAGACAAGGAAAGATGACAGACGAGACAAATCAGGGAGAAGTGAAAAAGAGAGAGAGACAAGAAATTTATAATTTTATCATTAAAAAGATATTGTGAAGTGAAACTTGATTTAGGCCTTCTCTGAAAGTTGAAGTCTGAAGAAGAGAAGGAGGGTGACGACCATTGTTTTCTCTTTATAACTACATTTTTGAAAAATATTAAATTGGTTATTAGAATATTGAATTGGTTAAGTTTGTTTACGAATATTTTTATTAAAAAGCATATAAACTTTCTTTGATAACTTATAACAAAATACTAAATGTCCTCATCCCTTCACTAACTGAGAATGAAAATATATGCTCACCATAAGAATATTAGCAAACATACTTTTGAAATAATTTTTTAAAATTCATATATTTAGTATTTTTTAATGATCAATTGACAAAAATATTACTTTTTAAATTTTTGTTCCAAATATATTACCATTAGTTTACATTTTTAAAAATATCACAAATTTAATATTAAAATATACTAAAATTTATTGATAATAAAAAAATTAAACCCTAAATTTGAAAAAAAAAACATAAATATAATGTTTTAAGTTTATATATAATTTATTTATATTAAATATATATTTTTATAAAATGATTATGATATTTTTAAAATTTTAAATTTATATTGGTAAATTTAAAATAAAAATTTTAAAAATATTATTTTAAAATATTAGTATTTTCTAATAGCATTTCTTTGATTGAATGTTTTTGGTCATGCATTGATATATTCCAACCAAATTCAATTGGATTGATAATATTTTCAATCGGATCATTGTATAAAATAATATTATTTTAAATTTTTGTTTCAAATATAATATTAATTATTTAAAATTTTAAAAATAATTTTTATATTTTTAACATCGATTACATTTATTTTAATAATTATTTTGTAATATTTAACTATATCAAAATATTTTGTGATGAAGATATAATAATATTTATGAGAGTAGATGAAATTTTATTTTAGAACGAAGAGACATTTTGTTGTTCTTAATAGAAAAATAGACATGTGTTTTTGACTAAAGAGAATGGGACCCACTTGAAAGAGCCCTGGGATATCTCTCGCTGACATGTCTAAATCACTTTGCTGTTTCTTTCTTTGCTTTGAATACTGAGCCCTCTCTCCTAACTTTATTTTTCTCCTTTCCCATACTTTTTTTACTTTAATCTAAATTCTTTTTTATATATTGAAACCGATTATATGTATATAGACTTTGGCAATTAATTGCATCTCACAACGACTATATGATTTCAGAGATAAGATTTGATATGTACGGTCGGGATCGGATTCTTCCGATGACAGATATTCCTTACATATCGTCAATCGCTTGACCCACCGACTCGAGAGACAATTGAGCGACGCCGATTTCGAGGAAGTCGGGAAATTCCTTGAGGACACTTGAATTCGGATCTGAATTCTTCGAAATCACGACATAAGGATCCAATTGCAGATTCGATTTCTTAAGAGACGAACAACAAAAGAAAGAGAGCGGAAACTGTAGAGACGTTGTGAAGAGAGGAAAGAAGGGCCGGTTTACGGGTCATTTCATTTATTGGTCAGTATTTCGCATCGGGTTTTGGTTGGAATCGGGTTTGGTTGGATTCAGGTTTGGTCTTAGATTATAAGTTGGTTTGGTTTTAAGTTAAGGATGGTGTCTCAAAAGAAGATCTGTAAATTACCTCAAATCCGTCTCTGATAGGTTAATTTTTTTTTGACATGCATCAATTCTCTGTTAAGTTCATAAATTGAAATTTGTGATTTCGCACCTAACGTGTTTGAGATATCTGGTCCAACAGTTTCATTTCCAATAAAAGTATAGGCAGTTTGCAGCTAGCAAGCTCAGACAGAGCTCGTTGGCTTTAATACATCGAATAATTTGAAAATTTCAAGTATTTAAACCAATAAACCTCACATAACCCACATGGCAGGTAGCATTTAGTGATGATTTAAACAATTGAATGAAGTTTAGGTATAGAGGTTTTTCAAGATGGTATGCTCTAAAACATATAATTTGGTGAATAATTTTTTTTATAGAAATGTGTTTGAGCACACATATAGCTTTAAAACACAAGTGTAAAAAATTCAACATTCGATTTATACCTCAGAGGAAGATGAGATGGTCTTACCAATTCTTCCGTTTATTGCAAGAGCTGATGATTCTAAACCCCTTGCAGGTTTTAATTTATCCTATTATAGGCCGTAAATGTTGAAGGCCTTATATGGCCCATAATAAAACTGTTCAAGACTGTACACTTGTGCTAAATTAAGTTTTCAGGCAATAATAACTAAATTTAGTATACAAATTCGGAACTATTTTCAAATATTTACGTTTGAACTTTTGTAAGAAAAATACTTTAAAAGATCATAAAAATTTTTTTTTTTCAAAAATACCATAAATCCTACAAATAATTTTTAAAAATATATAATATAGATATTTGTGTTCGGTTTAGTATTTAGTTTTTAGAATTTCTAATGTAGTTTTTTTAACGTTTAAGATTTAATTTTTAGGGTTTCTAGTTTAATTTAAATTTTTGTATTATTTTTGAAAAAAAAATAATGTTATTTAAAAAAAAAACTTTCAATAATATATTTGGAATAAATTATTTTTAAATTATTATTTAGAATTTTTTTTCTATAGTAACATAGTTAACAATGTATTGTAGATTACCAAAAAAAAAAGATTTTATCATTAATTCACAATTTGTTGATAAATTGTTACTTTATAGTTTGATTGGTATTCATAAAACCAATCTGGTAAAAATATATATTATGTTTTGATTGTTATCAAAATATTCGCAATATTTTTTGTACCCTTAATTCATACAATTTCCTATTAGAGTCTTATAGTTATTTTAGTAGTGTGTCATATGCAAAACAAAAGATCCAAGAAAATTGTGGTATCCAAGATAATGGAAAAATAATTTGAAATTTATATCGATGTTGGGATGGGATGGATGGTCCGTGAAAAGGCATTTTCTACTGTTGGAAGAAAACAAAATTGTTGGAGAGTTATGTCGGTGAGAATTATTTTGCTCAACTCAGAAATTTCCATTCCCTTGTTCATGTTTCTGTATTTTCACTCCCATTATCATACTTCATATTTCCTTACATTGATTGTTCAATAAATAGATATATGCGACGTAGGACATGTATTAAAGGCTGTGCACCATGTTCGAATCATATTGTTACGATTATTGTTGGATCCTGGATTCCAGAAGTGAATTGCAGTAGATCAATTGTTGTGTTTGTTGAGATTGATTTAATGTTTAAGCAAAAGATTTAAAATAACGAAGAATTATAAATATCGATTTATCGATATCGGTTACAAATAATTAATGTTCGTTATGAGTCTGATCTATTAAAATATATCCCTTAATCATGTCACGATCCTCTCTTTTTATATTCGTAACTCGTTTAATGTTCAATACAGTAATTATTACTAAGTATAAATGATCATAAATACTATTTAATATTGATAATAGAAAGCTAGCCGCCGTCCTCAATAGTTTATGAAATCGGACGGATCTCTGACCTGTCCGGCGGTCCTTCGATAGGAGCGCATTTACTCTTCTAGAAAATGGGCATGCGTTGTACTGAGCATATCTCGCATTGAACCGAATTTGGGCCTATTGGGAGGACGTAACCCACTTCCAACAATTATATTGCGCAATCACTACATAAATGTCTAAAAAATAAAATGATATGGAAGAAAATAAAAAAAGATATCGTTGCAAATTATTTTAGAGTTATTGTTGATGTTTTTGGTATCGTTAGAAATTACAATGACAATAGAAATAATAATAATAACGATTATGCTCACAATATTGGTAATGTTAATTTACACATATTCAAAAAAAAAAATTATTTTTGGATCGTTGATTGGTAACGCAGCAAGACAATGCCGAATAGGAGTCGTAACATAAATAAACTAATTAACTCATTCTTAAATATAAAATTAATTTTGAATTTTATATAAATATTTAATAGTACTAATTGATTCGTATGTGCTATTCAAACATAAAATAACATTTTCAGTTTTATCAAAAAATTAATACTTTTATTTTGATAAACATATGTGATGCACAAAATAAATAACTTTCTAAAATTTTTATAAATTAATTATTTATTTTAATTCATATTTAACTGAAAAATATATCGATTGTTGGATAAATATATTATATATATTGTAATACTATATACTCCATATTGCCACTTATATAGTTTTTAATTCTATGTTGAAATTATATATAGAATTCATACATCAACATTAAGTGAAAAATGTTTCATCAATTGTTTTATTATTTTTACTAATTGGATTTTGCAATTAAATGTTTTATTGATTCATTTAATAGTAAAATAATGAAATATAAATAATTGATTAATCTAAGAAAAACAAATGAAAAATAATTATTTTTATATGGTTGGAGAAGTTAGCACATAATCCTAAAGTGAATAATAAGATGACAAATAAGCAAAAATTTACTAATTATTTTATTTTATCATATAATTCATAATAAGCATACAATGCGGATTAATCATATAAACTATATATAATGATTTTGATAATTCCAAATCGATGGTTATTACGATAGCAAAAATGAGTTGTTGCTTAGGTTTTCTTTGACCCACTGGTGAGTTGACTTGGTGAGGCCTGCTGCTTTGCTGTTTCTCTCTTTTTTCCCCAAAATTATTTTGAAGTTTTAAATTTCTTTTAATTTTGGAGTTCTCTGCTTTTGTCTTCGAGAAAGTTTTAAGCAGAAAAGGATAATAAAAAGCAACAAAGGAAAGAAGCTTCAGAAAATTTCGGTTCTTGAGCTTTCTCTCGAGCTAAGCACACACACGAGCGGCTCGAGTCGTCATTTTCACCTTTTGCTTTTTCTTCTTTGCTCAATTTTAATTCGTTTTTTTTTTCACGAATCGTTTTCTCGATTCTGACCCTTTTGGTATCGTTTTGCAAGTGGAAGAACATCACAACTGTGCTTCCCTGGTCTTTTTTACCCGGAATTCTGAAGAAATTTCGACACGGATTTGATCTGGTTAAGGACTCGTTTTGATAAATCAGCTAAACAGACGCTGATTAGGGTTTATGGTTTGACTGAAATACTGAAATGGGTTGTGAAGTTTCCAAGTTATGTGCATTTTGTTGCGTTTCAGAGCCAGAAAGATCGAATCATGGAGTCACAGGCCTAGGTAAAAGTAGCTGTAGTCTAGTTTTATTCAAAATTTTCTATGGGTTTTTGTGTGTTAATCCTGGATTTTGTTGGGTTTTTTTTTCTCAGATGACGATAGGAGATGTGAAGGGAATGATTTGCCCCAATTTCGTGAATTTTCGATCGAGACGCTAAGGAACGCTACGTCAGGATTTGCTGCAGAGAACATAGTTTCCGAGCACGGAGAAAAAGCTCCAAATGTTGTGTACAAAGGGAAATTGGATAATCAGAGACGTATTGCTGTCAAAAGGTTTAATAGGAAAGCTTGGCCTGATTCTCGTCAGTTTCTGGTAAACTCTCGTTGTTTGATTTGCTATAACTCTTTTACCTTTTTAATCTGGATTCTTGGATTTTCAATCTCTGGTTTTCTTAATAGGAGGAAGCTAAAGCTGTTGGTCAA